>BJBW01004825.1:394-78614 GCA_004320125.1 Scolopax mira
AGGTGGTGGAGTCCCCTTCTCTGGAGATTTTCAAGCCCCTCCTGGATGCTGTGTCCTGAGTGACATGCTCTAGGTCTGGGTAATCCTGCTTCAGCAAGGGAGTTGGACTGGATGATCTCTACAGTCCGTTCCAACTCTAAAAATTCAGTGAAAAGGACAAGGAGTAATGGTTTTAAACTAAGAGGTTAGACTCAGGTTAGGCACAAGAAAGAAGTTTTTTTACGATGATGTGAAACACTGGAACAGGTTGCCCAGAGAGGCTGTAGATGCTTCATCCCTGGAAACTTTCCAGGTCAGGTTGGATGGGACTTTGAGCAACCTGATCTAGTGCTGGTGAAAGGTCTGGAATGAATGTCCTACAAGGAGCAGCTAAGGACTTTGGTTTGCCTACCTGGGAGAGAGGGAGGCTGACAGGTAACCTCATTGCTCTCTACAGCTTCCTGAACAGTGGAAGTGGAAAGGGAGATGCTGAGCTTTTCTCCCTAGGATCCAGTGATAGGATGAGTGGGAATGGTTCAAAGCTGCAATAGGGGAGGTTAAAATTGGACATAAGAAGCATTTCTTTGCCAAGAAGGTAGTCAAACACAAGAACAGGCTTCCTGAAGACATGGTCAAGGTTGGAAGACTGACAGCGTTTAATTTGGACAATGCCCTCAATAACACATTCTAACTTTTGGTCAGCCCTGAAGAGGTCAGGCAATTGGACTGGATGATCATTGTGGGTCCCGTCTAGCTGAAAACATTCTATTCTGTTCTAGTTGAATGAGTCCATTGAGGTGAAGAGAAGGTGAGGTGGGGGAGAGGCAAGAGGCAAACAAGAGTTACAGAGAAACGATACAGGAGGGCTGAATCTACAGAGACTCCTGAGAAGGGGACAGATAATTGCAACATACAGACTGTGTCCAGTCAAACACACCCCTCCCTATATCTGGATCCATTCTCTGAAACCTAGAGATTTTACGTTCTTCTACTACTGACAATGTAGAAATTCACCAGAAATACCATCCCTGGAAATGGTCAAGACCAGGCTGGATGGGGCTTTGGTCCAGTGGGATATACCCCTTCCCATGGCTGGGGAGTGGAACTAGATAATCTTTAAGATCCCTTACAACCCAAACCATTCTATGATTCTATGAAAACTGTTTCTTGCTGTCTTTATTTCTCACCTAAGCATGTGTTATGTAGAGCTACCTGTTATATAGTCTGCTCAGGCAGTAAATATCTATGCAACATAGCTGAAGGTGGCCCTGTGGTGACATCGCTGAAAGTAATGCAACGTTGGCACAAGCAGAAATGGAAAGGCAGTTATCCCAAATAATGAAATTTCTACTGGAAGACAACACAGAGAAATTCACTTATAAGGCTGCAATTTCAAGAAGCCAGAACTATGTAACACTATGTAAATGATTCACAAGTTCATCATTAAGAACCAGCATAACCTAGTCTTGAGTTCCTATGAAGTGCAGGTGTTATATATATATGAATAACATCATATTGCATGCTCTGTGGGGCTAAAGGAGTGATGCAGATGGGGAAGGAGTTATGCAAACTGCTTATTTGCACCTACTTATTGGAGTCAGATTTGGTATTTCAGTGGCTTTGGCTTTTTTCACCCTCTATATAAATGTTTAATATACTTTCCTGACCTTATCCTCATTAAGAGCACTACCTTTTCAGATTATGTACTTTCTTTAAAAACCTAAACAGACTTAGTGGAAGGATTTTAATGATCACACACAGTCACCCTTACTGATCATGTGTGCAATTGCTTTGACAGGAGAGTGCCAGGGAATGGGGAAAAGTTTATCTATGAAACAAAGCACACATCAGCACCACAATTTTTTCCATAATTTAAATAATCTTCCAGGAGCAATTTATTTCTTCTGTGGTTCTCCTTAGTCCTGGAAGGAGTCAAAAAACCTTGAAGCTCTAATTCTTCTCTTTGACTGCAGGGTCAAATAACCAACATTTCAGTTAACTAGGTGTTAATTATCTGTTGCAACAAACTACCTGTAGTTAATACATGCTGCTTATTTTCTCAGACACTTCCAATTTCTAACAAAGCATAAGACTACATGAGTAATCTTCACTAACAGTATTATCACTGTTAAATTATTATCACCTTAAAAGAAAAGAACCAGCTACTTTGTTAGGGGAGACCCTACTAACCTTTGTACCAGATTGAGCTGTTCATCAGGTCATCAAACCAAAGATTGATATGTTACAGAAACACATTGCAGTGTGCCCTGACTACAGGCAGTTTTACTTTCCACTAAGTGTCATACCCACTCCTCACCAAGAATTGCTTGCTCTTGGGTTAGCTCCCGGAAGCGTTCACGCATATTCTCCAGCTCCACAACAAGACACCGTTCAGACTCCTCTTTCAAATTCAAGGCCTCTTCCAATGCCGCTTTTTCTGCAACATAGCCTTCGATAATGCCTAAAATCCCAAGTCAGAATGCAAATAAAGCAATAGATAAATTCATCTATTGGAAAAAACCTGCTTAAAAACATGAGTAAACAATTTTTTTTGCAAACAATGCAAGGTGACATAGAAAAGGAAGGAGTGCAAGATGACTTAAACACTGTAGCTAGGCTTTCTAAAGTATCTTAAGACAAAAATGTTATGTAGTTAATGTATTCTAACAGATTTTATGAGACTGCCATGTAACCAAATGTCTCCAAACACGTAGAATGCATATGGGGATCATTAAGCCTTGATGGTCTGGGATCACCTCACAACATATGACCACCTAACACAGAATCTCTGGAAATTAGGATCAAGTGTTAGATTCAGAGCCAAGGTAATCCAGGAATGATTCACAGAAAGGAAGGAAATAGGATTTTGGAAAGACCAAATAAGCCCAAAGAACAATGACTGAGAAGAAGAATGAAAAGCAGATGCTGTGAATAGGGAGAGAAGCTCAACTTGAAGGACACATAAACCCTCAAAAATTCTCCTACATAAAGGCAAAGACCTCGATTCACTAGGCAAATCAGACTGACGACACAGGCTGTGACAGCATCGAGATCAATAGCCTCAGCCTTTTTGTCACTTCTCACAGAACTTCTTTATGCCTACACTACCATCAAATACTGCTCCAGTTTATGCTGAACCCTTCCAAGGTCAGATGGGTGGTCTGATTTATGCTGGGAGTATATCTTCTCTTCAATAATCCAAGCTCCCATGTTTAGACATGCAGGAAGGCAAACAGCTATTTTAAAAATTATAGTATTTTTCACATGCAGTCAACTGTCTAAGTATCAGACTAAACACTATCACACTTGTCCAAGAAAATGCATGAAGAGAATTAAGTAGTAATTTGCAAGATCCATGGTTCAAATAATTTAGTAATCTGAAACACAGAAAATGGGTTATAGACAGGCAAATCAACAAGACACAAAAAGCATATCACAGATATTTGGAGGAATGAGCAATGAAATCTCTTCATACTGGTTTCATTTTCTTACCCTCTGCTTTATGAAGCTCTAGTGCCAGCCGATTCTTTGCCTCACTTTCCTTGCTGAGGCACTCCATTAGCTCTTGGTGCTGACTAACCACTTGGGCCGTTTCCCAGTTTCGTTGGCTGAATTCTTCTTTAAATTGTGCATGGTTTTCATGCATTTTCTCCAGCTAGAAGTAAACAATTTCCCCATGCACCAGATCTTGGATGCACATGCAATGTAACAATATTATAGACATCAAAACAAAAACCCTCTTAAATTTTTATAACAATGCATTAAGGTCTAGGTTTTCAAGTTTCATTTCAGTACTAGGTTGAATTTGCCCAAAAGCCCTGGACACTTTGGTGACTCTCTGTACTCACATACTTGTATTTTTGCTACAAATCTTCTTTAGGGACAAAGTTTCTTTAGACTGTGTAAGATGACATATCTTTCTGTTGGATAAACTGCTCAACTTGGCAATTCCTGAGCCTCTTGAAATTCACACCATCTTTGCACTCAAATTCTTCAACAGATTCCGGCATGTCTAATAGGCACTTAAATTCTTCAACAGATTTAGGCATGTCTAACAGACAATGAATAGACAGTCTAATAGACTGGTGCCAAGGCATGGCACCAGTTCTTTGAGACCACGTATCTTGCATTCCTACATGAGGTGTCTCAAGTTCCAATGAAAGGAACAGAGCAACCCTGTTACCATTTAGTTTATATTTAGCTTATCTGGGTAGATAGGATATTTCACAGACATAAGCAAAATATGCTTGAATGCAGCTTACGAATATGACCTGGAAGCTAGATCTGGCATGGCTTGGGCAAATGCTGTAACCACAAGTTAGCTACATGCTAATGAAACCAGCACCAGTACCCAAAAGCACAAATTTAAGCACCTGACTCAGAGGGATTTTTTTTAAGATGGTGAATATACACTTCACACAGATGCTTATCTCTGGGTTGCATAAAATACCTGATGAGATAATGACTTTTCAGATATATTCCTTCCCTTCACATTTTCTCTTAAATTAAGGGCTTCCCAAGTCAAAGTAATTACAGTAGCACTAAATTCAGTCCTCTAAATGTAGACAGTACTCAGGCATCTAAATGAGATTTACAACTTCTTTTCACAAAGCTAGATGTCTACACACTGCAAAACTCAGTATGGAAATACTTAAATTCTTTTGCAATATTGAGTCCAGCTCCTTTTATCACAATTAAGTAGTATAGAATTCTAGTTTCCTTCTTGCTCTCTCTCTATACCCATAGCAATTTAACATGGGATGAGTTTTCTTGAGCCTGCCTATAGAAGTTCAAGAAGCATTGATGTGACATGCAATAAAAACTCTCAAAACCTCTTAATTCTTGGTGTCCTTAAGCCATCAAATACACCTAGCAATCCTAGTTAAAATCTGCTTAAGACAACCAACTTGCAGGCTTCCTACAGGACTTGCTAAAAGAAAAAAGTAAAGTCTCATTTATAAGAAATGATCAAATAAGTAAGTAACAGCAGATGCACATGCCTCCCTACACCGATAACTTGTCATGTATTCAGACAAAACCTGTTTCTTTTTAGTAGTCAATCCTACAAGGTGCTAACACACAAGCCTTAAAACAAATTTCACGTTTTCAGTATAATTATACATCTATATAGATTAAAAAGTTTTACTTGTTTAGTTGATTCTGTAACCAGTTCCAGAAGTCTCTCCACTGCAGTGCGCAAGCGATGACAAATTTTCAGAATAACTTCTTCATTTTCACATGCCAATTCTGGCTTTGCAAAAACACTTTCACATAAGTATTGGCTCAACTCAGCTCCTTCCTCAGTCACTGGAGACAGCTGGTTATGTTCCGTGAGAGTTTCATCAAGCAGCTCATTTACTGAAGATAAGGAAGCTATTTAAAAACACAAAAAAAGACAAAGAAACGGCCACTCAGATAACAAGTGACATCACATAGTGACATTGCTTGGTCTTGAAGAGGCATTACAAGGTAAGAACTTGTACACATCAATAAGTTAATGTTGACAAACCAGGACAGTCTTCCCTAATGTTTGGAATCAAGACCTGAAACTGATCACAAAGGTAATCTTTCCTGCCCTATTATCCATTCAGCCTTTTCCAACAATATTTTTGTATTTTCACTATTAAAAGAAATAAATTGAAATAACACTGCTAGTCACAATCTTAAATGTGGAGCAATTTTGAGAGAAACACAGAAAACACTGGAATATCAGATATCCCCTTTCTGAACTTCATCAAAATTCATTGATTTCAAGAACACAAATTGACTACATCCAATTATGCATTTTGTACTCACCTTTTTCTAAGTGGTGCTTTGCTATGGCTTTGAAATTCTGCATGAATCCAATTTCTTCCATAATACTGTGTCCTTCTCTAGAATCTCCTGAAGCCAGAGTGTCATCAAGGCAAAGACCAATCTTGCTACAGATAAGGTCCTCAATACCTATTGCGGTCTTCACCAACTCCATAAGCAATTTCAAAAGATGCTGATAAGATTCCTGCAGTTTTTTGCTACAACAAAAACATATAAAGCACTTCAAATATTGTACGCACTTGATTTATTAGTCTGAACCTACTGGAAAACCAACAGTCTAAAATGGGTATCTTGCCATAGTCTGACAGTTATCAGTGAAGATGATTCAGTTGACTCCCAAAAAACTAAAGCCATTTTTGCAGGGCAGACTCAGAAATAAATAAATCAATCTTTGTTTTCTCCACAATTAGAGAGTACATCACAGTCACAATCATCTCAGGCTTTCACAGCTGTGGAAGCACTACTAGGAAGAACACATCCACTACTATAGTATCTGTGACATCAAAATAACTAGGGGTGTTCTAGCAGAGTAGATAACAGAAATCATAATTGGGAAAACATTTTAGTTTTAAGAAACTGGCTTACTGTTTTTCCTAAAGATGAGTGAGGAAATTCTTCTAGAAGCTTGTTCAGCGTGACAGCTTCTCTAACCCACACATTCCAAAGATACATCTAACCAACCCACATCTGTACTCGGTCCGGTGGGGAAAGGGTTAATTCTTCCCAGGACCTAGCAGGGACACAGGTATTCCATCCCCTGTGAGCCATGCCCAGAGGGGTGGCTGGAGCTAGGAGCTAGCTGGGGAAGGGCAGGGGGAAGAGGAAGTCCCCTGGGGAGAGGGAGCAGGGAGAGGCGGGCAGTTGGGGGTGTCCCGGGTGCTGTTGACACATGGCAGTATCGTAATCGTGGGTCTACATTCCTCTGTCAGTGTTATTGTTGTTGTTTCTTGAGCCCTTTGCTGTTCTGTTAAATTGCCTTTGTCTCAACCCACGAGTTTTGCCTTTTTCTTTCGATTTTCCCCTCCCGGCTGTGGTGGCGGTGGGGGCTTTGGTCTGCACGAGCAGCTGCCACGCGGTCCTTTGTTGCTGTCTGAGGTCAAACCATGACAACATTGCAATGAAAAGTTTCTGTGACCTAGAAGCTATTTCCTAGCTTTTTCCAAGATATTTCAAAGACAACAGAAACCCCAAAACAGCAAAGTCACCAACAGACCACAAGAAACAAAAGGAAGAAAAAAAAAATTAAACAAACTTGCTCTCCATCTCAAGTTGGTAATTAAAAATCCTCAAAAAAGCTTGCAAATAAGACCTTTATCACTCTAAACAATTAATTTGAGTTGGCTTAATTTTCCCTAGTTATTGGTTTCTTTATGAAGAGTGATAAAACAAGCAAACAAAGAAAAAAACCACTAAGCATTATGTAACCCAAGATGTACAAACCTTTCATCCTTTGACTGCTCAATATCAGATCTCAACATGGCTACCAAATTCCCTCCTTCTTGGTTTTCTCTATCCCGCTGCTGAAGGAGTGTCTCCAGTTCAGATTTGTTCTCCTCTATTTCATGATTTAAAGACTCTACTTTCTTTTCCAGCTGTGGAAAATACAGTAACAATGACAAGTCAGCCATTTTGCCTAAACTCTGAACTTTACCCAATGATCTTACCCTTTTCCACTTTGTATATATTCACACAATCATTGTCTGCTGTTAAGCAACTTTCATTTCAAGTACTTGTAGAAGCAAAGATAGCAGAAAGACTACAAACAAGTTATTTTTTAAATTCTCCTTTTCTGATGCTGATTTTGCTTCAGGGAGCTGCCTCATTTGCATTCAGACTCAGTGCAGAGAAGCACTGGAAATAGCTTGTAAAAACTGCGTCATAATTTAGTTTGCTCTTAGTTTGCTTTCATCGTTCTGCCTCAAAGACACAAAGAAGTTTCACAGTATAAACCTTGACACTGTAGTACACAAACCTGAATATAAGCCTGACCCAGCATAATCAGCACCAGCTTTGCTACGAAAGTTCTGCCTGCAAACAAGTTTCTAGAAAAATGTCTTCTCATATTTATGCCTTCAGATGACACCTTGATCCCATCAAAAAATAGAGAGAGGGGCATATGTATGTATATACCCACCTCTGACCCCCAGATTTTGCTGCCAAACAAGTAATGTTTTGTTATAAACTTTTTTTTATGAGTAAGACAACAAATTAGTCAAAATATCTATTTGGGTGAAACTATAAGAAAAGCATTCTACTCCTGTGCCAACTTTCTCATCCCTCATCAAATCCTGCATGAACAGCAGGAAACAATAATGCATTTCTTCTAGTAGGAGAGATTCTGAAGTGTTTATGCCAGGAATAGAGATAATATGCACCTAAATAACTGCTGTTTGTTGGTAAAACCCTCTTAAGTAACTTTTGTGACACAGACTGAACCGGCAACTTGTGGAGACCACTGTGTGGAACCCGTTTCGTGGATGGATTTGGGGGTAGGGTTGTTTGAAGCAAATTATACTCCTGACTGATTGTCTGCATAGGACGAATTTATCTGTTATGATTAGTGTACTGCTTGCTATGTTTAATAAGCAATATACTATCAGTTATAGAGGCCACTTTGCATCGTACCCTTATACAAGTTGTAGAATATCATCGTGTCCCAACTACAGACCACGTGGTGGCATGTGTCAGGGATAACAGAGCATGGTGTGAGTGAGACACAAACTGGTAAGTTTCCATCAAGTCCAGTATACATTCCCTTGCTGAAAAAAAACAATGTTGTTGCAAAACTAGGTGTGTACCCATGAGAACCAGACCTTCAAAGAAGGAAAACAACCGAAGGTGCAGCAACGCAGTCACGGATCAGGCAGCTGCTGTTGGCCAAGCCTGAGCACGAGCCTGGTGAGGGTCACTGTGTGCACTGGCCACGTGTGCAGCAACCCAGGCTGGTGGGGGACACAAGGGAACTAGAGAGACACGAGCACACTCTGAAGTTACAGGGTGCCCCCAAGGCACTGTGTGCCCCCACCATCCCCAGGTGTCTCCTCGCCATCTGCTGCTCCTGTCTTTGGCTTGGGAAGACTCTTAAGTAACTGCTGTTTGTTGGCAAAATTCTAAGTAACTTTTTGGACATTTTGGAAATTGCTTATCAAGGCTTCACAATAAAGCTCAGTCCACATTTTTGTTTTCACGTGAGCTTTCCTTTGTAGATTGGAATCTCTCTGAAAGAGCCAGTTACAGTGTTACTCACAATTCTTCCACTAAACATAAAGGCCTAACAGAAGAGTCTAATATACCAGATTTACATTATTGGTCAGAGCTCCTGAATTGTGAGAGAAAATGTAAATGTTTTATTTTCCATTTTATCTTCTATTTTGAAAACTCAAAGCTATTATTTTAATCAATGAAAAAGAACTTGATATTTCTAAACTTCCCAATAAAAACAGATACATTTTTCAAGCTGTTCCTTTCTCTCTAAATCTGGGTAACCTAGATTCAACTTAGATATCCATTTTACAGGAGGCATAAAATTTTGTTTTGTTTGGCAAACAAATATTATCTTAGCCACTTCTGGATCCAAACTTCCCATTTACCTGTCATTTCCTCTGAACTATAGGTCAGTTGGTCTACTGACCAAACCCTACTAGAGCACTATTTTCTTGACACAAAAATGTGATAGAGGTGGTATAAATACACAGACAAAAAGCAAACATCCAGCCTTCTCTTATAAAGTATTATTAATCTCCCTGCAAGTGGCCAAAGATCAGTTCTCAAGCTGATACCCAGGTTCAGTTTTCACGTTACTGTCAAGAGACGGAGCCCATCACACATTACCCCTTGAAAACAAGCAATCACAAGAATTATACACACAGTCCCTCTATATACATATTGAAGAAAGGTGAGAGCACTGTGCTAAAATACAACCAAAAAAGCACATTTAAAGTGTAGGTTTAAAATATCTTCCACGCACCTGGGTAATTATTGCTGCTTTTTCCTGCAACTGAGCTGATAACATCTTCTGCTCCTTTTGGTGAGCAGCATGTGACTTCTCTCTCTCCTGAATCAACATGTGTTCCTTGGCATGTAGTGAAGCCTTTTTTTCAGCTTCAAATTCATCCTGGATAAAGTCACATATGCTTCCATTTACAATGGGAGCAGGAACCAAACAAAAACCAACAACCAAAAACTGCAAATCAAACACTCCCATCCCTTTTCCTTTTTTCTTCTTCACCTTACCTCTCAGTTTAACTAGTAGCAACTCACATATTTAACACCCTCCATCAACAAAGTTATGCCAAAACTATGATTTAAAAAAATAGTTAAGTAGGTAGATGTCTGAATGTGCTTACTGAGACCTAGGTCGTTTCAGACTGATGAGACAGCAATGAGGAACAGAAAACAGATGGGCACGCCAGGACGGAGATGGAAGCCACTTTCAGCAAGCACAAGCAGTACACCATGCATAGTACTGGCTGCACACAAGAGGAGTGATTTACCCAAACAAGCTGAAAATCTACAAGGTATATGTACATGGCTAAATGACCTAGAAACTATTAAATTGGGTCTTGCGTGCCTCAGAGTGCTCTCAAGGAAGGGATTATTACAAATCTCCCACTCCCGCATCAGCAAATAAGGGAGGTGAAACAAGATCCTGGGATCCCTTCCCACAGAAGATAAAGTGAATTAATTGCTTCTGCAACACAAGAACAGGAAAGTAAGTCTTCCTGAGCACTGTATAAAAAAATAAAACATGCAAGTAGATCTATGAAAACAAATACACTCTAAGGTGATAGCTGCCTATTTTTTATTGGTAAATCAAGATGACAATTTTTTCCCCAGAGCATGAAACAAGACTTCAGAGCAGAACATATGTAGTCACCAGAGCTGTCCTGGATCCTTTGTGGAAGACTCAGCCAGTCCTTGCATTGAGTAGAACAACCCATCTATCACCAGCTCCTCAGGTGAGGACTGCTGGCTGTGACCATAAGGTCTGACATCATAGCCAAGATCAAGATCAATACTGGCACTTGGGCAATAACAATAACAACTCCTACCCAGAATCCCTGAGGCAGAGCAAGGCAGAAGAGCCAAGCCTGCCCAGATTTACAGACTCGAAGAGCAGAGCCCTTAGCATTTAGCAAGAAACGAGTGAATATACACAAAGGAGTATGAGGACTTTCCTTGCACAGTACAGGAAACTTGCAGACTGTCTCTTAAACAGCCTGCTTATTCTTCTCAGAAGCCATGCATCCACTAAAAGAGTATGTCAGACTGTACAAAGGAACTCTCAATACCCTAAAATCTGCAAGGGGAAACAGGGGGAAGAAAGCAGGTTTCTTCTGTCATGAAGACAACCCTATAAACGAGCATAAGGAAAGTAGGAAGAAGAAGTCTCATTGTAAAAACCATTATACAACTCAGCATGACACTGCAAGGAGATCCAGACAGTGTCTTCTGGGACAAAACAACAGCCATCTAGGTAACAAGAGAAAACAAAAAGAACAAAGATATCTGTACTAACAGAAGAATTACCTGTGGCAAAATTTACATTAGAAGAGAGGTTTCTGGTGTCCCAAATGCTACCTAATTAACTAATTAGGTGCTACCTCAACTAAAGCACCTAGGCAGCACAAGGGAGAGAGAAGTAGGAATAATTTCTGGAGTATATGCATAAGTCAGTCCAGTCCCAGTTTCTGTGGACTGAAGGCTGGGGTTCAGCTGAGGACAATATTACTGAAGGTACCTTCAGCAACTTTTCAGGATACACTTGTGTCCTCTCTTTTAAAAGACAGTTGCACCAGACAGAGAAAGGTCAGAGAGTGAACAGGACTCTATAGTGGGCCAGAGGCAGGACATAGTAGAAATTTTCTGCACATCTGCAGCACCCAGCTCTGGAGACTTGTGCAACTGTTAGGAAGAGCCCCACCTCAGATTGGAGCACTGACAGAAACAGTAAGGATTTGTGAAACAGCAGAAGCAAAATCCATTAGTTCATCTAATTTAAGTTAGTTGTGCTCAAAAAGTTGAGCTGGACACATGCTCAGTACAACAATACCACTGAGATGAATATAAGCACTGCTCTCAGTGTGTTGGTGAGTTTCCTCTCTCTTCTGATACAGCAATGTGTCTCCTCATGGAGCTTATTCATTTAATAGCTCTACATCTGCTTGTCACCTAAACAATGAAAACATTTTGCACAAGGTTCAGAAGATGATGTACAATGTAGTAATTGCCTACAAGGCCAAACAAATAGTTTTCCGGGATAAGCATCTTGAAGATGCTCATCAAGATGAAAGTTTGGAAGTCAAATGATGAACCCAAGAAAGCAGAAACTAAGAACAACTACCAAAAAAATCTCATGCACAAAGCACTTGCTGTCACCACACATTTGGTAAAATCTTGGATAACACTGAATGTTTTAGCTGTATATACACAAGCACAGTGAACAAGGGATGACAGGTCAAGGGCACAGTCTCTGCAGACACCAAGAAGAAAAAGCTTCAGATGACAAACTGAACATAGATGTATGCAAGGACTGTTACTTGGAGCAAATACTTTTAACTGTTTGTTTTGCTTGAAGGATATCATTTCACATCGAATACAGGATTTTAAGATAACCTTGTAGTAAGTACTAAATACACAGCATTGTTTCCAATACTGCTTTTTCAGAAAAACATGCTACCAGTGCAAGCTCTGAAGTTCAGTTTAATCAGCACCTACCTTCACCTGTGCAATCTGCTGCTCAAGCAGTACCTCTGACTGACACTTTAGCAGCTCAATCTCTTCCTGGAACTGAAGCTGCTGCTTCAATTTTACCTCCTCAAATTGAGCCAGAAGAGCTTTTCGCACATTTTCTACTTCAGAAGCTGATGCAGAAGCATACATCTGCAGACAAGTAATATAAAATATTTTAGCCACAGTGTATAATTAAGGAAAAAATAAAATTAAACCAAGCGATACCATCAAGCTCAGCCACATTCTTAAGAGTATTTTCACAATAGTTCTCTCCATCCTTCAAAGTCACACAGCACTGCTATCTATCAGAGTGGCTAGAGAGTTGATAAAAACAGGTAAGAAGCAACAAGGCATTAGGTACCAGAGTACCTCCCGTATTCATGAGACCATCAGGTCATAACAGAGTACTCCCTACTTGTACTTTCCAACAGACATTTGTCTAAGAGAAATTCAAAAAAATAAGGAAGAAAGAGTGTGAGAGAAACACACAAGAGCACATTTTAATCCCATTTGAAAATGGGATTAAACATTACAGTTATACTTAATGTATTTATCCCATGAGATACAGCAAAGAAGCCCATCAAAAATACCAGAGAAAGGTTTGGAGGTTTGGAGTTTCTGTTCATTTATTTTGGTTTTTCTTTTTCCCTATTATCCTCACCAAGAAGAGTCACTGTAGTCCTAAGAATATCCTAAAGCCAGGATTTCTCTCTAGTCGTCAATAATCACAAGAACTTCCCACAAAGCTAACTTCCCAGGCAAGTTATTTTTCCATAAGTAAAGAGTTTGCAATGTGCTCCACCCAAATGGAAAGCAATAGCAGCTCTAAGGCCCAACAATCCAAAAGAACACAGGCCGTTTCCTAAAATTTTTTTTTTTTGTGAGGTGCACCAAGTAATATAAAGGTGCATCAGTGATTAAGGAGCTATTTAGTACACTATCCAACTTTCAAATTAGTAAGTGAAAAAGTAAAAGTAAGTTATATTTAAACATGACGTATGTTGTTTGGTTATAGCCGGATAAAGCTCATTTTGTTTGTGACTTCACCAATATATAGAAAAGTGAGAAATCTTAATCACTTCAGGCTGGCTGCATCAGTAAGTTAGATCATATAAGAGACTAAATAAATAGAAGATCTTATTACATTCCAATGTTTAAGGAAAACTCAGTATTGATGACAAACTTTTTAGCCTTAACTTTGAAAGTAAACATCATAAATCTTATATATAAACATTCTCAAAAGAAGAAATGGTAAAGCTTTAAGGGCAACTAAGAGGATTTCCAAATCTCACTGAGAAAACATATTTGGAAAAGTATTACCCGCTATATTCTCTAAGACAAGAAGAGATCAATATTAGTAAAGAATGTTCACTTACAAAAGCTTGAAGTGAGCAGTTACTTTACACAAATGGTTAATGACCTAAGTTATTACTCATTATTTTTCTATCAAAATGCCAGCCTTAAAATTTTGATTTGATATGGCAGGAACTCAGAAGAAAGCAAGAGCACTTCTGCCTGTCCCCTACACCCCCAATAAAAACAGCACTGCAAACATGGATTTAAGTTTTAAAAACTCAGGATAATACACATATATGAATTCTCTTAAGTCCTTTTAGATTAAGCCTTGCTTTATGTTAATTTTTTTTTTCTTAGCTCCAGACACTATTTAAAAATTTCTGAAAGCATCTACCTCCAAGGGTAATAAAACTCCACTTCATATCGAACTATGGATTAGTTTGACATGTTTTAGATTCAGGTTTGGGTACTAGCAATATTCTTACCTCTTGCTCCTGTTTATGCTGTGCTTTTAGTTTCCCCAGTTCTTTTTCCAGCTCCCTGGAGTATTCTTCCTTATGTTTCTTAATTTCTGCTTCATGAAGATCCTGAAGTTCTTGAAGTGCTTTTCTATGCTTTTCTTCCATATGCAATACTTCCTCACGTAACATATCCAGGGCCTGATGTTTTTCTGCTTCCAGCAACCTCCTTTGATCTTGAAGTGCTGTGTCCAAGTCATCCTGTGTAAGTATTAATTAAAAAAGGAGAGAAAAAAGACACTACTATTTTTGTAAACCATTTGTAAATCACATAGAATTGCGTAGGTTAGAAGGGACCTTTCAGATCATTTAGTCCAACCATAAACATGAACAGGAACACACATACATATGCACACTCTTTATATCATTGAAATGGGTTTACTTTTCTTATCCATGACAGCACTCCCTCCCCATCAGCACAACTTGTTCTTTTTGAAGTTTTTTTACAATCAATAATAATCAAAATACAGATTTTAAGATTAGTTAGCAAAGATAGGGGAGAAGAAAAAAACCCACTTTTCCCTCACCAGATCTTCTTAGCCTTTATGGACACAGAGTTCATGTAAAAATCATAAGTTTGGGAAGTGGGTATGGTGACAGACAGAGCTGAAAAACTTTACATCTCTCTCTGGAAGGCTCTGATGTTTTAGCAGTGACCTAAGCCTCTTACCTCTTCGAGTTGCATATTTTCCTATCTAAACTCTAAAGGTGCTGACACCTCCGCCCTGTGAAGACCAAAGCTATAGACTTCTGTTAAAGGCCCCAAGATGTCCAGTCACCCACTACCCATCTGGGACCTTTAGAGATACCTTTCTTCTGTTCTTCCCCTCGAGTGTGCCACTAGGGAGGATATTTGGATTCCTAGAGATGTAGCTTAATTTACAGAATTATATTTACTGTATTCTAATCAATTCTTGATTAGAGGTTGGTAACTCTATCAGGCAGAGAAGCTCTCAGCCACAAAATGGATAATCTCCAATCTGAATTATGTTAAAATATTTACTTCATTTGCATTTTTCCATACACTGTGACAGAAAACTCATTAGTCTGAGCATTTGGGGAAGGAGGTGGAATAACAGATGGATTTAGTTTTCAGCTTTGGTTTCCTATTTCAGCTCACAATATGGCCACTGGCCGCACACAAGTGTTAGTGGTGGCACAAAGGAGGCTGTAGAAACACAGACCAAGAAAAACAGGGAAGAGGCGATGCCATAAAACGTACCATAAAATTTCACCTTCTATGCTAATTTTTCTTTGGCTCACCTTATGAGCTTCTTCTGCTTCATCAGCCATTGCTTTAAGTCTTTCTGTATGAACAGCAGCTAGCTCAATTTTCAAATTATTTTGGGAAAGCTGAAGTTCTTCAGCATGCTTTAGTTTCAACATCTCTATCTCCTGAAGCAAGCGTGCTTGTTCCATTTTATTCTTTTCATGGAGCTGTTCAGTGTACTGCAGCTTCTCAAGAGCCTGATTGTGTTCATCCCTTATATTCTGAATTTCAGATAAGTAGGATGACTCCAAGGAATCCAGATTTGATAAGTGTTTAGACTCCAGCTCGTCAATTTCTGCCTGATGCTTTGTCTGTAGTTCAGCAACACAAGCTTCGAGCTGATTCTGCTGTTGACTTTCTAGTGCAGATTTAAGTGTCTCAATTTCAGCTTGGTGCTTTGTCTGAAACTCAGCTGTAAGAGACAAAATTTGTTGCTTGTGCATCTCTTGCAACTGCTGTCTTTGGAGTTCCAGCTCATTGACATGTTTCTTTTTCAGCTCTTGGAGAAGAATCTCTTGCTCAGTTGTGAATTTTTGAGTCATAGCCTTGTGTTCTTCCATAAACCTACATTATTTCAAAGAAAGTTAAAAGAATATTGTCAAAAAGATACTTAAGAAAATGAGTAATTGAAACAATAAATAAAAATAAAAGAAAAACAAGTAGGCCTTACTTAGCCTCTACAAATTTTACAGAATCACAGAATCTTAGTGGTTGGAAGGGACCTTTGAGATCATCATATTTACTTTGTTTCAAATAGAGAACTAATTCAAAACAAGCCACAAAGATGATTTCATAGCCACATCACTAGAGGTTTATGCAATTCTACTTGATAGTATCTGGTTATTACTAGGTAGCCTGAAACCCCTATTAAATTACTCACTAATACAGAGCAACATATAAACATTGTTCTCTGAAAAAATACTGCCACATAAGAACATTTAGGACATAGTATATACATCGTCTACATCTCGAATGTAGACTCTCAGCAAGAAAACAAACTGTCATAAGAAATGTGTCTAAAAACATCTGACAAACCACTGCAGCAGTGTGTGTGGAATACCTGGGGTCCTCTGCACTCAGTTTCCTGAGGTCTGCTTAGAGCTTGATGCAGATGATTTAGTGTCTGAAATGCTGTAATCTACTGTAATCATTAACTAATGTTTTTGGATATAGACACCAATAATGAAAAAGTGATTGATTATTTAAAGGCTAATTGCCTGCTTTCAGTTTTCTTACTGTAATTACTCCCCCTATCTTGTTCTATGAGCAATGCATGCAAATATAAACATGCGCTTATTTGAATATTTCCTTTAACACACTAAAAACAATAAGGGTAGTAAGGAGAGTAAAAACCAAGCAATTTGCAACCTTTATGTCTAACCAGAATTGAAAAACACTGTAAGCAACCCATCAACCTCAGCATTCAGTGGATAATACAAGCTTTATTCACCAAGAAAAATCTTGCTCAAATTCATTTGAAAACACTTGAAAAACAATAGAGGGTTTTTTTTCCACTTACATGTCCTATAACACTTCCCCTCCTCCAAGGCTAGTATACGATTTTTCATCTGTGTATTGTATTAGTAACTGTAACAGACAAAACTTGACTACACTTCATTTGATTTGCTAGACTAGCTTAATTTATTTATATGAAGCAAAGTTCTATAGTAAACCCATAATAATGGACAGCATTACTGCTCCTTGGTAGAGTAAGCTTTACATATAAGTTAACTGGTGCCATTGAGTAACAAACCTACACTGCTATGACTCATGAAGTTTAAAATAAGAAAAAAATTAAAATGACTGAAAGTGCTCAAATACTCAGGACTTACTTGTTTTGTGCTTCCCTAAGTTTCAGTGCCCATTCTTCCTGCAGACAAAGTGTGGCCTTTTCCATTTCTTTTGCCATGAGCACTCTGGCTCCCTGCAGGTCACGGTCATATTGCTCCTGAGATTTCTGTGCACTTACAAGGCTGTCCTCTAGTTGCTGCAAGTTATTTTGCTGCTCTTTTACCAACTTCTCCAGTTCTAGAATTTTGGCAGCTTGGTGATCTTTAAGCTGATTCATTTCAGCTTCACGAAGTTCAAACTCCTTTTGTAATTTCTGTTTCTCATGTTCTGCTCTACTTTGCAACTCTACACGTAACGACGATAGCTTCTCTTCTGCTAGGATTCTCTGGTCCTCACTTTCACATTTCCATTTCTGCTCTTTTTCTTTGTACATAGCCTCTATTTTCTGGACTTCTTCTCTGGCTTCCCTTAATTTATTCCTGTGATCCTCAGCAATTTTGTATTTTACCTGTAAACAGAGTTATTAAAAAAATGCATAAAATACCAAAACAAAACTGGAGTTGTGAAGTGAATGTCCTCAGGCATTGAAGGTCTTGGAGAGATTCAAGTCTTGCAGGGAAGCCACTCTTCCAAATAGAAGTAGGGCTGAAATGTCAACACACAGGTACTTGAATTCACACTACTAAAAATTAACTGGAGTAAGGAAGATAAAAAAATTAAGGAAAAATTCTGGAATATGGTATTCCATGTTGTTTTCTCTTGGGGCCACTTTTCTTCATTTCAGAAGTTCAACTTATAAAGCTACAGGCATCTTAGGTATTTATATTGGACATGATCAAAAAATCTTTTAAATATCTTCTCTCCTTATACATTCGAGTGGTATTTTATATGCAGTGTCCAAGACCATGATGTCATACATAAAAGCAACATAAAAAGCATGTAGCACAAAAATACAAACCAAAGCACCAGATGATTGGTCAACGACAAAAGGAAAAAAAAATACTCTAAAAATACACTAGAGGTAAACAAATAGTGAACTTAAGAAATAACAGCATCATCTCTTAAAAAAAATTAAAAGCTAAAAATTAAAGGCTAATCAAAAAGATTTTGATTAACACACAATCCATGAAAACTTGGTGGGAGTTGAGAGGGGAGGTGTGGAGCACTGGAAACAGACGATTGAGGAAACTGGTTTGCTCTGTTTCTGAGAGCAACAGACCAGAGGCAAACAAGAAAATATGTATTTCCAGAGAGCTGATGAGCACGCAGTACAGGCTCATTTGAAATACCACTTTCTGTACTTGCTTATGTTTTACCCAGCCAGCAGTGCCACAAAAAGATACTGGAGGTGGCAGTAATAAACTGGCAGTACTGGAAACTTCACTACAGGAAGGTTCAGCTCAGTCTCCATGTTGTCTGCAGCTGTTTTCTCTGGTCTTCTCTAAGTCCAAAAAAGCATACACATCTTTATCTCCCTTTTAAAAGGGGAAGGAGGACTTGAGGAATTAAAACTTCATCCATCTAACTCTCATAAGCATTCAAATATTAGAACATATTAAACAATAAATTAACATCCAATCTTAATTTGTCCTCAGACGGGACAGCTGATGTAACAGGTAAGAGGAAAAGTGCGAGATATGATTCTTTCAACTCTAAGACTTCTGACTTACAAGAGATACAAAGAAAAACAAAAGCAAAAGTCTGTTGTGCAATTCTTTCTTCCACCCTCAGAAAACGGTCTGAAAAAATATTTCTGGTTATTTAGTTCAAAAGATTGTCCTATTAAAACCAGAAATATCTTAGAGGTAATCCATTCAGCAGAGAAGCTTTTTCTACCTGCCACAGTGCTTTCTGCTGAATGCTCAGTCACCACGTGACAGCATACAAGTTCACACGTTACTTTTGCACCAGGGCACTCTGATGTGCTGCACTGAGATGTTCAGAATCAAGACTTTTTGTATATGCCTATACTAGAGTGGTATATGTATGCTTGACCAATATAAAAGGTGGACTGGATCAACCCTTGAGGCACCCACCTTCCCACACCATCTCTCCCTTAAAGAAAAGTTTATCTGCAGAGGAACCAAGTGTTCAATATTGAAGTACTTTGAACTTCAGTCTCATATTCCAATATTTGTGTGTATCCACGCAAGACCATTCAAAGATGAAGCTACTATCACTGAACTAGGCACATTTAAAGATAAGTGCTGTTTATATCTCATATAGAATCACAGAACAGTTTAGGTTGAAAGGGACCTTAAAAGATCATCTAGTTCCAAATCCCCTGCCATAGGCAGGGACACCTCCCTCCCACTAGAAGGAAGGCCATTTCCCTTGCCTTCCTAAAAGGACTGAGCTTGACTAACTCTATAGAAACAGCACTGTAAATAGAATTACCTTTTCCATTTCCTCTTTCAGATGCTTTTCTTTCTGCACAGAAAAATCTTTTTGTTTAGTAATCTCTCCCTTTAAATGCTTTATTTCTTCCGAAAGCTCTGCAATACACTGTTTCTCAGAGTGAAGGGCACAGAGCTTAGCTCTGTGCTCTTTCTCCAGCACAGACACTTGCTCAGCCACCTCCATTTCAACCTGACGCGCTGCATCTTGAGCCATCTGTAGGCGCAGTCTGGCAATTTCTAGAAAACAAACATAACAAAAAAACCCAAATAAACAATAAGAAAGAACAAAAAAAACCCCAAACAAACAAAACCCACCATCCTCAAACCAAACAAAATGACATCATAACATTCTGGAACTGTCAGCTGTGCAGTTTCAGTAGCCATACTAACTACAGACCAACAAGAGTCCCCATCAGGGTGATTTTGTACTTTGTTCCACTTTATCATCACCTCTGAAATTTATCAGACAGAATAACTGGGAAGAATCATGAAACCTGTGGCACGACTTCCTGCCAGCAACAGCTACAGGAGCCAACTGTTTTTCTGGACAACACAATAGCAGATTTATCTCCCCTTTTG
Source organism: Scolopax mira (assembly GCA_004320125.1). NCBI lineage: Eukaryota > Metazoa > Chordata > Aves > Charadriiformes > Scolopacidae > Scolopax > Scolopax mira. The sequence continues at coordinate 20,773 of BJBW01004825.1, forward strand.
CACATACTATTTATGCAAGGCATTTCCCCAAAGGGAAAGATGGGACGAATTGCTAAACAGTTTAAGTTAAGAAGTTTTGATATACTGTCCAGTATTATAAGTAAAAAAAATGAAGATAAGAAATATAACGGCAAGTTTAAGAAGTTTTACTGATCCGTTTAAGGAACATGCAGTGGAATATGGTTATAAGCATGTGTGTTCTGTAGCCAACTGTAAGTTATGGATGATGAGTTCAAGTGTTTGTGCATCGTACTGTGCTCCCAGGAAGAGGCTGCAGATACAAGAACTGCCATAATCCCTTGCACCTCAACAATATACGCATTTCATATTCAACCAGTACAAGGCAGTATATTTCTATAAATTATAACTCCGAGAAAAGCAGCAACTGTAACCTGAACAGCAAGAGGTACCTATTAAAATTCCACTCCCCCTAAATACTTTCCCCGCCTAGTTTGAAAGATTAATCTCAGTATGTATACCAACTAGTGGAAAACACAGGAAGAAAAAGAAATATTAATGTTAAATGAGCAGAGCACTTTCAAACCTGCAAAAGGAAGACAGGCAAAAGCAGCACAGAACATAGACATGAGTCTAGTCTACGGAATAGACCGACAACGGCTTATTTCATGCAAATGCAAGAGACATTTAACATAGCTGATGGTCAACACTATGAAATTTTCAAATAAGTATTAATTCAAGAATTGACAGCGCCCATCTAGGCATCACCAATGGAAACCTGATCAACTCCTTTTAGCAACTCTTCCACGGTTGTTTTAACTACAGAATAACCATTTTCAGGTCACCACATTTTTGGAAGTACAATTCAACCTGCCCATAGAAGTCAAAAAGCAAACTGCTCAATGGCAGGAATTAACATGTGTAAATTGTTTCCTATAGTTAGAGTATATTAGTAACAGATTGAAAGCTTCTTCAGATAAGCCTTTAAATATTTAAAGGCAAATATAAGCCACAGAAGGAGCTTACCATCTTGCTTCCCAGTCTGTCAGCTTATCTTACCTTTAATATGTTCTTCTGAAAGTTGGGCACGGAGCTGTTCAAGTTCTAAACAATGCTTTCTTTGCATTTCCTCAATTTCTGTTATATATTTGTCTGACAGATCCATCTTCATTTTCATTAGATCCTCCTTATATTGAAGGGCAAGGGAAGACCTTAAGGAATCTAATTCATGTCTGTGGTGTTCTTTAAGTAGTACCTGCAAAGACACAAGTTCATGAAAGTGTGATCATGATGTCTTGTCTATGTCTTGTTTGCTAGTCATTCCCTCATTGAAAAAATTACTCTTATTGTAATTAATTTAAAAAATAAAAATATAAAGCAAAAAAAAGTAAAATTCCTGTTTGAAACTCTTAGGCAACTTCAAATAAGTTGAGAAAAGAAGTCAAGATTACAATTACAACAAGGTACATGGAAAATAGGTGCATAAAAAGAAGTGGGACCAAATTAGCATCTCTACTTGAAAAGAGTAGACAGCAATAAAAAAAATATTTGAAGTTGTTAATTTATACTATACTTGTTAAAAATAATTTAATAAATGTGTCAAATTAACAAACTTTATGCTAAGAGCTAGGACTCAGACATCAGTTTACATACAGGTCATGGAATGAACAGTAAAACTTTAATTTATTAAAGATACTACCTGATGTTGTTCCAGCTGTTGATTTAGCGGACCAAGAGCATCTCTTTCCTCTGTCTCAGCAGTCTCTTCAAAAACTGCAATAGAACTGAGGAAAGGGTTTAAAGTTTAAGATTGCAATGCGTCCCAAACCAAGTTAAATTAACTTGATGACTTACAACATAGCACTGAAAGAAAGCACAGAGCAACTGGAACAACTGCTCAGGACTGCAGACTCATGACTTCCATTGCTGGGCTTTAACTACACATCACCTAATGCCAAATACCAATATATTTAGAGTCTAACTTTTTTTTTATATATTTCTATTAAAAAAAGTAATAGAAGCATGCTGTCATAACACGGGATGAAAGGAAAAAGAATAGATCACCTGATGTCCCCTGCTTGATCTTGACTCACTTCCGACTCTGATAGTGAACATTCCTCCAGTCCTTGCAATCTCTGATGCAGCAAAGCCAATTCTTCTCTGTAGTTTTCTTCAGCAACTCTTAACTTGTTTTCAAAATAAAGTCTCAACTGTTCCAGTTCATTTTCATGATCACTTTTTCTCTGCTGATGCTGCTGTTGAAATTCCTGTTTTAAATGCTCCATTTCTTCCACCCGTGATGCACGTGCCAAGAGCTGCTCTTTTAGCTCTGGAATAGAGGCAAAATCAACACAAATACTCAGAAGTACATATCTTTAGGCTAAGGCATTCTGTGAAGATCAGCTATATTTTAGTTGTTGAGATAGCAGTAAAATGTTATCCAGCAAACCACATAAGAAAATGAACTTCAGAAGGCAGTAAAGCCATTTGGAAAATCCATCCTCATGACAAGAATCAAAAGTAGCAGCAGTTTTGTTAGCTGTTAGAAACGTTAGCCGTCCTCATTTCCTTGTGCTATGGGTCTGGGCTACTGGCATGCAGAGTCCTGCACTATTGGTTAATCTTCACATCTGCTGGTAGTAGCAACCAGAAGCTGTTATTTAGTCAAGAACAGTTAATTCTCTAGGGAGAATTACCCTCTCTACCCTTAGAGAGAATTCCTCTAGGGAAATCTACACAACAAAAAACCCCATCATTAGCCCAAACTATGCAGTAAAACAAAACAAACAACAACAAAAAATAATTTCTGGATTACTTTAGTGATGGTTTGACTATCCATCATTGCTTCAATGCTAAATTTATTGGCTAAATTTATTGAATTAAAGAACCATCCAAAAAAAAAAAATAGTATAGATTACATAAGAAAACAGTGATCAAGGCTGGTTCAGCAAGCTCCCCTCCTTTCAGGGAGTGAGGGCATGACCAGCATCACAGCATATTCATTAACTCTTTAAGAGCTTTCTTACCCATGTTCTGTATCAAAGAAGCAGTAATATACCAGGAAGGGAAAAGATAGGGAAAAAAGGACCAAAATCATGAGAGGGAATTAAAAGTTTCCCAGGTGGCCCAACTTCTCAGATGACTTATATTAGCTGAATCCCCACACAATCAATTGAAGATGCAGCTGCATTTCACAAAGAAAGCACTTGGGGAAGAGCATCTGCTTAAGTTATGCAAGAAGAGAAACTTCAGAAACAATTGTGAAAAGACCACAAAACCAGAAAAACAAAAACCCACTCCCACAAAACCCAATTAGATTTCAAAAGCTATTTACAGTTACATTATTCAGAAAATCTGAAATTGCATTTAAAACCAAAGGCAAATGCAATATGCTTCAGCTACCCCAGCAGAAGAACAGCACCTAATTAGTTCGGTTACAGTCTCAATACACGGTAAAAACACACATGGTCAGGGTAACATCACGGTCTCTAGCTTTTTTTCCTCAAAATTTCTTCTTGCCTGTATTATAGATCCTTTTGCACACAAACATCTGAGACATGTCCTGCTTCATTCCAACTGAAAATGTGTCATCTCCAATCACTACACTGTAAAGTTGACTTTTGTTTAATACAGCTAGATCTTAGAACAGGTATATGAAGTACACAGTGTCAGATTTCAGTGAGACAAAAATTTTATAGTGTGAAAGAAAATAGTGAAAGTTTAATGTAGACAAACATAAGAAAAACAAAACAAAACCACAAGCCCACAAAACCCCCAAAACTCTTCATATTTAACTGCTGTGTACAATGTTTTCCTCTTGTTTTTTGCTTTTAGGTTTAGAGAAATTGTTTATTTTTTAACCAGAAGCATTGTTATGGAAAAAGGTGTTTATTTTTAGCTCTATAGAAAAACAACATTGTAATTCATTCCGATTTCGGAAACCTCCACTTTGAGTGACAACAAAAAAGCATTTTATTTAATTCACTTCAAAACTGAAAGAGAAAAAAGACATTTCTACATCAAGATATAACCTAATAACAGTTTTAGAATATTTCTGCCCTTTTTTTTGGAAATAGACTTCTCTCTTATATCTCTTATCTCCTTAAATAAAAGATATTAAGGCACAATAAGCCACTCAAAGTCATAAACAAAGTGGTGATCTTCACTATCTTTTTCTCAATTAATTTCTCAGCTGAATTCACACCACTTTCATACTGAATACAAGAAGGAGCATGTTACTGCATTGACAAGCACCTTCTCGATTTCTCACTACATTACACTTAATTTGACATTGTAATAAAATAAAAAAAGAAGTATGTTTTTCTCTAAAAATTTTCATAAGGTGCAGGAACAGAGTGGAAAGGGAAAGGAAAACAGTGAGTCTTTTTCCCACAGCCATACCATACTTTTTGACATTGCAGAAACCAACTAGTCATCTGATACTGGCTCCCCTCTCACTAGGGTGAGAAACAGCTCACTAGGGTGCAACCCACTGACACTTCTGTCACCTACCCATGTGTTTCTAGCACACGATTAGAGTATTTCATGTCAATAATGCATAATTCTGTGTGAAGAAGAAGCCAAAGATAAAATGCATCAGTTTTGAACATACCACTTAGCTCCTGCCGATTTGCTCGAGTACTATCAAGCTGAGACCAAAGCTGCCCAATTTCTTCTTGTGAACGAGTCTTGAGTTCTTCATGCAAGACCTGAAGTTTCTCCAGCTATGGAAGACATGTCCAAAAAAAATAAATATCCAAACCCAAACAAAACTCCCAACCTTTTCAAAACAATTTTGTTCCAATTGCTTATTTTATACGCAACACAGTTCTGCCTGAACTAGGAGGTAACAATTACTGACAATTAGACTCTCAGTTCATCACCAGGAGGAACTGAATAGCACTTAACTGTTAGACACAATCCTCTAAGAGAGAGGAGTTTCCTCCTAATGCCATGTTTATTGTCACTGGCAAAAAAAACATTAGCTAAAAATGAAACACAGCAACCAGAAAATTAAGCATATAAATACAGAGGAAGAAAAGGCACCAAATGACACAAAGGCAATTCATTCAAAAGATTTTGAACCACTATGGAAAATCCCAGAGTATCTACCTACTTCATAAGATACATTTTGGTTCTCAATAAAATCCCCAAATACAAACAAGTCACCCAAATTACATGCATTTAGTCTAGTTTTTGTTACATTTTATACAGAGTAATCAACAACTCCAAACATGTAAAGAAATCTTATTTACCTCCTTCTCAAGACTCTGCTCTTTTTCTTGGCTTTTCATCTTCATATTTTCTAGGAGTTGGTTATGTTTAGTCTGCAGCTGTTCTTGTAATTTTGTAATGGCTAACTGGTGTTGCTTCTCCAATTCTATACATTTTACTAAAATTAAAAATGAGTTCTGTTATACCACCATCCTTGTTACTGATTAATTGTAATTTTAATTAATTCAGAGACTGCCAAAGCCTGTTTTCACCTGGCAGCAAAACAGCACCTCCTTTCAATACATTTGAAGGAAAACATAATCCATCTCATATCCTGTTGAAGTCAAAACACAACACAGCTAACTTAAATGAAAAATTGTTTAAAGCCATGTCCTGTTTTCTAGACAGTCTCATGACATCAACTCAGTTTTTAAATAAGACATGTATAAGTTGTATGCTTTTTTTATACAGGTTCTAAAAACACTTAGTTAGCTTTGCCATTGTGCAACTGCTTCATGGACCACAGCACTTACTTTTAGACTGTTCATTCTCAAGAGAAAGAAGACCCAGGTCTGTTTTGACTTTTTCCAATTCCATTTCCAGAGTTTTCTGCAGTTCCACCATTTCAGTCTGATGTTTTTCAGACAGCTCTTCACATGTGCTTTTAAAACGCATCTCAGACTCCAATTCCCAGTCTCTTTTGAGAGTCTAAGGAAACAAGACATGCATTATTAAAGCAAACACATTTAGCAAATTAGCACTTTTTTTTTCCCTCCTCCACTTATTTGTCCTCTACAATAAGTGTGTAATAGACACGGAACTTCCACCAGCTCTACTTTACTTAAAGAAGTTATTTTTTTTTTTGTATGAAGAGCAGAATCTGTACCTCTAATGCCTGGATATGTCTCTCTTCCATTTCCAATTCTATTTTCTTTCTCTGATCAACTGTGAAATAAAATACTACTTATTAATAAATTTACATAAAATGTTATGAATAAATAAGAAGTAGAAATATGGATGAGATTACCATTTTCAGTATCAAACTCAGAGCTTGAATAAGTAGGGATACAGGGGAGGCACACAACAGTGTAAAGCACTGGGTTCTACCCAAATTTGCTGTTAAGCTATATCCCAGTAATTCACTTTCATTTTAGAAAATAAGCATTTAGCAGTTACAGCTGCGAAGACAACCCTGTGCTTAAATAGCAAAGAAAAGTCTGCTTAAATCTACAGAGAACATGATACCAAAAAACCACACACGGTGCTTTATTACTAAAGATATAAATTCAAATGCCTATCAATGTTATTTTAGATGCTAGCATTTCACTGCACGTCACTATTAAGTGTTTGAATTGTCTGTATCTTCAAAAACGCACCAAAAAAAGTAGAGGCAACAGTAGCAAGCAGGAAACTCTTTTCAAATTTCTTCTAAATATGCCTAGAAAGCAGACTGCCAGACAGATGCTATTATCTGCTCAACTACCACTGACAACAACAGCTTCTTCCTTCCCATCTCCCCCCCACTCATTCCATCTTCTTGTTCAGCACCTTTCCTGATCTGCATGCCCTTCACTCAAAGTCAACAAAAAAGGATTTCAGGGAGTTAAGGGATCTGGGACACAGGTTGTCTTCTCATCACTCCTGCAGGTAGCAGGTAACGATGCTGGGAGGAACAGAAATATTCAGCCAATTAACACATGGCTCCGTAGCTGGTGCCACCACCATAAGTTTGGGTTCTTTGATAATAGATTTGCCTGTTAATGCCTAATGGCAGGTGCCTCTCTCAAAGGGGGAAGAGGGTTCTTGCTAAAGAGATTGCGGGTTTGATTGACAGGGCTTTAAAATAGATGGGAGATGGGAAGAGGGTGATAAACTTTGGAGTATCACACTAGGGTTGGAGGGACAGGTTTGGAGCTCAGACTCCCTGAGCCAAGCTGGAGACCCTTCACTACAGTCCAAGTCTTATGGTGATGTGCCAGCAGCTCCCGGGGTAGAAGCCGTGCCCAGAGAAACACCTGAGAGACACTCCCGGGGGTGTTCCCCTGCGAAGGCAGCACAGCCAACAGCCCAGCTCAAGTGCCTCTACACCAATGCACCCAGCATGAGCAACAGACAGGAGGAGCTGGAAGCTACTGTGCTGCTGGAAAGATGTGACAGGGTGGCCATCCCTGAAACCTGGTGGGATGAACCCCATGACTGGAGTGTGGCTATTGGGGCTACAGGTTGTTCAGAAGAGACAGGCGAGGAAGGAGGGGCAGAGGTGTTGCACTTTATGTCAAGGAATGGATAGAGAACGAGGAGATGTCCCCAAAACCCTCCCTGGTGTCAGATGGGAGTGTTGAGAGCCTGTGGGTGAGAATTAAGGGGCAGGTCAATATGTGGGACACTGTTGTGGGTCTCAACACTGACCAGGATAGAGATGTGGATGCGGCCTTTTACAACCAGCTTCAAGCTCAGGACCAGTGCGTTCCCAAGAGCAAGAAGTCAAGCAAGAGAAGCAGGAGACTTTGGTGGTTGAGCAGGGACCTTCTGAAAAAACTAAAGTGGAAGAAGGAAGTTTACAATGAGTGGAAGAAGGGACTGACCACTTGGATTACAGAGATGCTGTTAGACTATGTAGGGAAGAAACAAGGAAAGCAAAGGCCTCCTTGTAATTAAAATCAGCAAGAGATGTCAAACAAGAAAGGGTTCTTCAATTATATTGGAGGCAAAAGGAAAACTAGAAAAAAAGTGGGCCGGCTGTTGAATGAGTTGGGTGTCATGGTAATAGAGGATGCAGGGAAGGCTGAGTTCCTGAATGCCTTCTAGCCTCACTCTTTACTGCTCGGCGATCCCCCAGGAGCCATGGACTTTGGATGAATCAGAGATAGTCTGGAAAAGGAAGATCCTTCCCTTGGTGGAGGAGGACCAAGTTAGAGATCAGTTAAGAAGGCTGGACATCCACAAGCCCATGGGTCCGGATGGGATACACCCAAGAGTGCTGAGGGAGCTGGCAGAAGTCATTGCAGGATCACTCTCCTGAGGTCTTTGAGAGATCCTGGAGAACAGGCAAGGTGACTGAGGACTGGAAGAAGGCCAATGTCATCCCAGTCTTCAAAAAGGGCAAGAAGCAGGATCCAGGAAATTACAGACCGCTCAGCCTCACCTCCATCCCTGGAAAGGTAATGGAACACCTCATCCCGAGTGTCATCTCAGAGCATATAAAGAAAGCCATCAGAACTAATCAGCATGGATTTACCAATGGGAAGTCACATCAGATTAACCTGATAGCTTTCTATGATGTCATGACTGGTTGGATAGAAGGCAGCGGATGTTGTCTACCTTGACTTCAGCAAGACTTTTGACACTGTCTCCCACAGCATCCTCATAGGTAAGCTCAGGAAGTGTGGGTTAGATGAATGGACAGTTAAGTGGATTGAAAACTGTCTGAAAGATAGGACCCAGAGGGCTGTAATCAGGGGCACAGAATCCAGCTGGAAGTCTGTGACAAGTGGTGTTCCCCAGGGGTCAGTACTGGGTCCAGTCCTCTTCAATATATTCATCAATGACCTGGATGAAGGGATGAAATGTCCCTTCAGCAAGTTTGCTGATGACACAAAACTAGGAGGGGTGGTGACACCCCAGAAGGCTGTGCCACCATCCAGAGAGACCTGGACAGGCTGGAGAGATGGGCTGAAAGAAACCAAATGAAATTTATCAAGGGCAAGTGTAGGGTGCTGCACCTGGGGAGACATAACCCCCTGCACTAGGACAGGTTGGGGACTGACCTGCTGGAGAACAGCTCTGAGGAGAAAGACCTGGGAATTCTTGTGGACAAGAGGATGACCATGAGCCAGCAATGTGCCCTTGTGGCCAAGAAGGCCAATGGCATCCTGGGGTGCATCAAGAAGAGCATGGCCAGCAGGTCAAAGGCAGTCATCCCACCCCTCTACTCTGCCCTGGGAGGCCCCATCTGGAGCATTGCATCCAGTTCTGGGCTCCCCAGTTCAAGAAGGACAGGGAACTGCTGGAGAGGGTACAACAAAGGGCAACAAAGATGATTAAGCATCTCTCCTATGATGAAAGGCTGGGAACTTGTGTCTTTTTAATTTTGAGAAGACAAGGGTTCAGGGGGACCTGATTAATGCTTACAAATACTTAAAGGGAGGGTGCCAGGAGAACAGGGCTGATCTTTTCTTGGTGGAGCCCAGTAACAGGACAAGAGGAAATGGGCACAAACTTGAGTATAAGGAGTTCCACCTAAACATGAGGAAGAGCTTCTTTACTATGAGAGTGGTAGAGCACTGGAACAGGCTGCCCAGAGAGGTGGTAGTCTCCCCTTCTCTGGAGACATTCCAAACTCACCTGGACAAGTTCCTGTGCAATGTGCTCTAGGTAGACCCACTCTGGCAGGGGGTTGGACTAGATTATCTCCAGAGGTCCCTTCCAATCCCATATGATTCTATGAAGATATTCTTATTGAAGGAGAAGGTGGACTAAATGACCTTTTAAGCTCCCTTCCAATCCAAATTATTCTATAATAATCTGATTCCAGCTTCTGAGCCCCTCCATTCAAGCACTCATAAGTGGTTACCTTCATATTAAGTTATATTGCCAAAATGCACATAAATGGCATTGATCTTAAGAACTGCACCCCAAGCTCTTCCTGCTCACAAATTCCACTATTCCATCAGTTCGATACATCATTGGTGGTAACAAATGCTTTCCTACTCATGGGTCAAAAAGACCTTTAAACATTCTCTTCCTCTCAGAGAAGGACAATTAAAGAAATGGTTCCTAAACTTCATCACTGAATGGCTGCAGGCCTCATCTTTCTCCAGAAATTCCTCAAGCTCTGCCATACAGGTCAGAAATGATCTCCCAATCTGTGAAGAAGCAAATATCCCAAACAATGCCAAGAGCATCATCAGCAATTCTTTAGTACTATCAAGTGCAGCCTTCCTCTTGCTGATTTAAAAATACAACCTCAATATCAAATACATCTCAAAGGACACCCAGCTGCAGGTTCTCAATGAGCCTTTCAGTTCCTTTCCAATTACTATATCCTCTTTTTGAAACCACCAAGAGGGCAAGTTGGGAAGCATTTCCATATCTTGTCAGAAACACAAGAGTAGTTAGTGCTGACTTAAGGGATTAAAAAAACCAAATAAATCACTGAGAAACATAACAGGTAAGAACTCTTTGCACTGATTAAATTCTTTGACAGCTCTGTCTAAAGCCTGAAAACAACTAGTTCAGTATAGTGCTATTTTACAGAAATAGCAGCAAAACACCCATGTAGTTAAAGAAAAATTAAACTTAAGCCTGGACAACTTCATTCTCATAGATTAGACAAGCACTCTTGCACATGCCAGTCTAGCTCTGTCTCTAGTCAAGGCAGCACCAATGACCATTCAAAAAACCAAGCTCTACACCAGGACAGGAACCTATTAAGGAAAAAACCAAATAATACAGATGCGGTTTCAATCCAGACCATTGTTTCCTAATTTTAATACCTAGCTGTTGCTGATAATTTGACTCAAGGTCTTCTTTTTCTTTCAGACACTGTTCTTTAATTTTGTCCAGCTCCAGCTGATGGCGACTTTGCAGAATTGCTACCTCTTGAGCACGTTTATCATTGAGCATCTCCCGTAGTTCCACAAGGGCAGTTTCCTTTTCTCTTCTCAAGTTAGACTGCGTAAGCTCAAGCTGGGAGGTGTGCATATTATTTAAGCTTAGGCGCAAAGCTTCCAATTCAAGGCTGTGCAGTGTCTGTAATGAAGAAGAAAAAGGGTTTTCTCCTCCCCTGTAATGAAATGTGTTCACTTTTTTCAGGATCAGTTTCAATTGCTTTAAACTGTTAAACGCAACTAAGCTTTGCCTTTCTGTACTTGGAGAGTGTTTCTTCATGGCAGCAGTAGAACCCTGAAAATTAGCTACTTCCATTACAATGACACTTGCATAACAGTTTCAGTGCAAAGTAAAAGGCTTCCTTACCTGTCTCTTAACTTCATTTCCTACCAAATGCCTTGTATCTGTCCACTTCCTCACAACATCAGAGCAGAGCACAAGCTCACCCCAACCTTTTACTGTCTATTAAAAAAGTTACTCATATTTGCTATTGATTATGATTCTGAAGTGGTATTGGGAACATGGAAATAAAATTCACCATGTATCATTAAATAAATAAAAAACAAGGAATATCCAACAGTTAGAAATGGCAGCTAAAATAGACCAATCACCTCAATTCTTAAACCAAACATTTACAATGTTTCCAAACGCCTTGAAATTAAACCTAACACTAGGTGTACTCTTTCTATTTCCATTTTGCATTTAGTAGAAACATTCAAAAACCCAGTAAATATTTAAAGGACAAAGTGAGATTTGCATACTTAAGTTTAGCACAAAAGCATTCCTAATTACATTAGTGGAAAAATTAAGGAGTGGGAGGGGTTCAGTATTTTTATACACTTTATTTTTTAATTAAGTTTTTGTTAAACTTATCAAGATGTGAAAAATGACAAAGTTTGGTTTGGTGTTGGTTTGGGTTTTTTTTTTTAACCCATCAATTTAAGCATCCATTTTTCTTCTGAATTAAGATACAATTGCATTGAGGGTCATGGAGAACTCCTGTAGAAAATATCTACTACTACCCACCAAGGGAACACTTTTAATTCTTCAACTGCAGCATTACATATAAGAGCACACATAATATGCACAAAAATCAAGGAGCTTTCTCTGCAATGGCCACATAATACAGCAATTATTGGCTTTAGTTTACCTGTGCTTGGAGCTGAGCTTGCTCAATCTCTGCTTTGTGCGTGGCTGCCATTTGCTGACGAAGTTCGTCCAACAGGCACTGCTGTTCTTTATTTAATTCAGCACGGAGCTTCTCCATTTCCTCTTCATGTTTAGTGACCAGTTCAGAGATTTCACGATCATGTTCTCGTTCATGTACCTGCAGAGAGATAGCCTTCTTCAAAATATGGTTAGTTAGTCCCTTAATGAATTACTGAGCCAGAATTCTGTCTTCCCCCTGACCATACATCAAAGACACCTTGGAACGAACAATAGATTTTCGCATCTCTAAAATATTTATACTATTTAAATTACAAACAACATAAACCGAGTTATTTTCTGAAATAAACCAAATTACAGCATTTACCTTTTTTATTAAAGCAATCTGTTCCTTTCTTTCTTCTTCCAACTTCTGCTGGTTTTCAACATTATGTTTTATTTCAGCATTTAATTCTTCTATCTGAAGAGAATACAAACATTTGCAATTACTACCTTAAGCATTCTGAAATCCCAAGGCTCTACCACTATCAGGGTTTCTTATCTCTTTCTTGTGTGTCAAACTCACTTTGACTATCTTGGCAAGGTGTTGAGTCTCCATTTTACCAATTTCCTCTTCATACTGTTTCACCATCTCAGATTGTGCCTCCTGTGCAGCTTGTACAGACTGAAAGGACTCCTGCAAACGAGTCTCAAGCTCCAAACAAACCTTCTTCAAATGGACTATTTCTTCAGTCAACTGGCTTTTCTTCTCACTGTATTCAGTACTTTTGGCCTTTATTTCAGCATTAAGTTTATGAATTTCTAGGTTGCTGAAATTTAATCTGTCCTCGTATTCCAGTCTTTCTTGCTCCTGTATATCTTTGAGGTTCTTCACTTCAGCATTAAGTCTATGTATGTTTTTCTCAAGATCCTTAGTGATGCTAGCACTCTCTGCTAGTGCTTTTTCTGTCTTTATTAGATCCTCCTCCACTTCAGATAATCTTTTTTCTAAGGCTGTTTTTTCCTTCAATAAGAGTGCTAACTTTTGCTCTTTATTAGAGATATCAGCTTTGAGCAACTCCTCTTCATTTAGCAATGAATCTTCAGATATGGTTTTCTGACCAAGAAGCTCTGGTGGTGTCTGTTTTTTAGCCTTCTGAGCATCAAGCTCACTTTGTATTTGATCCCTTTGACTTTGCAAAGCAGCTAACTCACATCCAAAGAAAGACCGAATTTCACTTGTCACAGAATCAGAAGTTGTCTCTTGCTCTTGAACATCTTTCATTAATTTCTCCTGAGTTTGCAGCTGCATTATCAACGTTTCTCTTTCTCCCTGGAGATCTTTTACCATTTCTTGCCAGGTAGAAGATTTTGATACTTCTGTTAAAGGCTCTACAGGCCGGCCTCCATCCTCACCCTGCTGCTTTAGTAGAAACATTATTTTGTTTTCAAGTTCCTTCTCCTTCTCTGTTTTTTGAAGAAGTTCATTTTCACAATAGATTCGTGCTTCACGTTCCTTATCCAGTTCCTCACGTGTGTGAGATAGCTCAGCCATTACTTTTTCCCATTTTCCAACAGCTTCTTGGGTCTCCAGACAAGATTTCTTCAAGGCTGACTCCTTCTCACGGAGCTCCTCAGTTAGCTTCACACATCTCTCTACTAAACGAGTTGTCTCATCATCCTTTATGTCATCATGGTCACTTATTGTGTTTTGCTGCAGAAAGCTATCTGGCAAAAATGAAACAAAGGCCTCTGTTCCCATCACAGGCCCTTCAAAAGTCTCTTGAGCTAAAGCACTAGGAGGGGTTTCCTCATCAAGGCCAAAGTTTAATGGAGGAGGTATAAAATCTCTGCTGGGTTCTAGAAGCATACTACTGTCTAACCCACATCCACTGTATCTACCTTCTTCAATGGCATAACCTTCAGAAGTGCTGGACACGTATGATTCTTCTGATCTCTCCATGGAGAGGAAATATTTAGCCAATATGCCTTCATCTCCACTGAAAAGGCCTAGTTCTGACAAGTGTTCTTTAGACAGGTTATCTCCTTCACTTCTTTCATTTTTCTCTGTGATCTTGGAATTCTTAATTTCTTCTAATTGATCCCTTGAGGGGTCTACTTCCAAGTCATGCTGGAACTCTAGTTCTTCATGAACTAGCTCACCTTCACCTTTGAACTGGTACAGTTCATTCCACATTTCCTCAAGCTCTGACATCTGCAACTGCAGTACCTCTGGTAAAATCTGTTTCTTCAACTTCACTAGCTTTTTATTGGAGACAGTCTCTTCATCATGCTTTTGCCTTACATCTATACTTTTTTCAGCTTCATAAAGTTGCTTTTCATTTAATTCCTGTATGAAAGAATTCAGTTTCTGAATCTCTTCATTCAAGGACTGTTTTTCCTCTTTACATCGCTGGGCTTCCTTGACCTGCTCTTCTGCATCACAAAGTTGAGACTTAAGGCCATCAATTAAATCCTTGTACTTAGTCTCAATTTCATATTTTTCTCTCTGGAAGTTTTCCTGTTGGTTTTCAAGTTTCTTTCTTAAGTTTTCTTTATTAATTTCAGAATCGTGAAGTCTATTATTTAAGTCAATTATTATGCCATTCAAGCTCTGAACGTGTTCTTCAGAATTGAGAGCACAGAGTTCTTTTTTTAACTGTTCAAGTTCATTCTTATATTTTAAAATAAGTTCTTCTTCATATACCTGCTTGGCTTCTTCAATCTCTCTTCTGTTGCACTTCTCCAGCTCAGCCCTCAAGTTCTCCAACTGTCTGCAAATATCCTTCTCATGACTGATTTTTAGTTCTTCAATATGTTGCTGTTCTTTCTTTTTGGATAAAGCTATTTCAGTTTTCAAATGTTTTATTTCCAAGTCCTGGAGCGAAAGGGTACGTTGTAGAATACACAAGCTAAATCTTTCCGATGTCAGTAGACGTTCAAGTATTTTAATATGTTGGGTTTTTTCTTTGATGCTTCTGTACAACTGTTGCATTGTACCTTTCAGATCCCCATCCATTTCGGCAGGCAGATTTTCTTTACCTTTGGTATTCTTAAAAAGAAAATATTACAGATGGAATATACCACTGAAATAGAACATGTTTTAATTTCCTTAATACTCATGCTTTCAATTTGTCTTCACAAATAATATTTACCTTTAAGTGCAGGGTGTATCATTGCCCTAGGCAACAAGATTTTTAAGCACATCCTTGAAAGTGGCAAATACTACTGAGACACTTCAAACATGATAAAAAAAACATCAAGTTGCCTAAACAATAACAAATGGTACACCACTGACTGCAGAGACAAAAAACAGCAGCTGTCTCAAATGTCAGGTATTTTAATTAAAATAAATAAATATCAGAACTACCAATAACTCTCCATCTCACATCCATTTGCACAGAGAAATGCACAGAGCAGGCCAACAAAACAGCCATGCCAAATTTTGACTCATCTGACTCACTTTGAAGTTTAAGGCTTCTAGCTATAGCATTGCTGGTTACATGCTCAAAGGAAATTGAATTTTTTAAGCTGTTCCTTTAATGTATGTTAGTAATCACAATCCCTATAAACTTGCTCCTACAGAAAAAGGCTTTTTTCATGATCATGCCACTAGAGCACAGAGTTATCAACAAATTTGAAATACATATTATTAAAAAAAAAGTAAGCACCTCTGTTTTTAACTGAGTTTCTTTACTCAGAGTGCTTGTTTCTGGAATGATTACATCAAAGCATTCCCACCCAAGCTTTTCACTTTGTTTTGTATATGAAACTAACATGATCACAGATCAGTTAACTTTTACCCTCATCTAGATGTTTCAAGTTCACATACAACTGCATTGTTATACGCTTACACAACACATCCAAAAACCTTCACCCCACTCCAAAGCTCTGTCAGGTATGTTCCCACATGCCTCCATTCTATACACACAAGATGGACCTGCTTCTGATGGAAACTTCTTAATTCTATACAACAGTTTAATAACAGAGTTAAAGATAAACCTTATGCAACAGAAACCGATGGAGTGATTTCAATAAATAAGTATATTTTAAAGAGCGAGAACTAAATCCCTACTTCACACCAAAAAATATATTTAAATTGTGATCCACTATTTTGCCTTAGCTGAATATTACTACCTTCAGAAAAATAGATTTTTTAATTTCATACCAAAGTGTTCTTTCAGTCCTGAAGCATGTTACTTTAAACATAAATTAAGTGTTCATTACAGACTCTTCCTCCAGAAAGTACCCCCTTAGCTTGCACAATCACAACAAAAAACTAACTACCGAGAACTCGTAATTATAAAGGCACTTAAAATATTTTTTACCTTTACAGAAGACTCAAGCTGTACTTCCAGGTCACGTGCTTTCTGATGCAGCATCTCCAAATGTGCAATTTGCTCTGCGAGAGGGTTCTGAAACGTGGATATCTGCCACTGGGCTTTTAATACTTTGTTTTCCCCAGAGCTTTCACTCCTCAGCATCTCCTTAACCTAGACACACAAAGGTATTCACAGTCAGAAGAAAGTTTATATTAGAATAACTCATACATTAGCCTTGCTGTATACATAAAATATACTGTACCCATTTACTACAGGTTTACCCCATATCATATATTCATAATGAATAAGAAATTCCCTAAGAGGTCACACAATGGCTGTCATGTTTTAGATGCTATTACTTAAAGATATAAGTGTTAGATAACTCATCTCTGAGGACTCCAAAACAAAGCAGGACTTCCAACAGACTGGACATACTGGTAAGAGCACAATGAACAACACCAGTCTTCTCTACAAAGGGTTTACAACTCAATACTAAAGGCTTTTCTTTTCTCTCCATCTCCTTCCAAATAAAAAGAAAACATTTGCCCCTACAGGGGGCAAAATGAAATGTGTTTTATTAATTTCTAAAACCTTTTTCTAAAGACTTTGCTAAAACCAATATGATAATATTTAAGAGAGTATTAGTACTTTCATCTGTTATCAAAGTTGACATGCTTCCAACAAACAACTCGCATCATATTACTAGCCTTATTTAGAATATGCCTGAAGTGCTAGAAGATTTATCATTTTCTTTCAGTGGCTTATGAATCAAATCCCAACAATCATCTGTGGAGGAATTTTCACTATTATCTCACATTTTGTCAGTAGCAAGCAGAATTATACATAGAAAGCAGTGTGTGGTTTTTTTTTTTTTCCAAAATTTCATTTAGCACAGTATTTATTTTCCAGGGCACAAACAACTCTTTCAGGATAATCCCTGGGCTTCAGTAAATCACAGGTTTTAATTTTTTTTAAACCCTCCTTCCTATCCAGACATTTAAGACATGTAATCCCTCCTAGTTTAATTCTTATTTTGCAAGCCTGAAATGGTAAATAAATGTAAATATTACTCTTTGGCATAAACTACAAGGCTCCTAAGACAACAATACCCAGGTGTTTAGAGACAATAGCCACCAGAACACCGAGTATCACCAAAAAAAGAATAAAGTATTAAAAAAAAGTCAAGTAGATGAAAGGCTGTAGTATCCCTCTACCCAGGGGTTAGATCCATAGTCAACCTGTTGCACTGAAGCAGGTTCCTGTGTGTCACAGGAGCCATATCAACCTTCTTCAGGTTATTTTATATCTCCTCCTTTGTGCCAGGTCACACTACCTCAACGTAGTAACTGTCCATGAAACAGCTGAGCTGTTACACTTGTCCATGCATTTACTGAGAGCTTTTTTTTGGCAAAGGCATGGAAAACTGATCCCACATAAGCCCATATCATTGCAATGATGGCTGTGTATAGATCCAAACCAATAACAGCATGGGGTAAAATTCCCTAGAAGGGGCTATACCAATGGACAAAGAAGCATAACGACCTCCCAAACATTATACAAGCAAGTAAGCAGAAAATACAGGGATATCTCCAGAACTTCTCCCTAGCATGGGGAGCCAGGGAGTCGAACTCTGCCTGACCCTCAAATCATTTTCACTGATGCATTGCAAACTGAACTATGAAGAGCTATGATAAGCTCCATATGCTTTTACATTCATATTCCAGACATGTTCTTATTCTCATTGTAAGGAGACAAAAATTGGATAGGAAAAAAGAAACAAAAACCTGATGTAACTGAAGTTGTAAATCATGGACCTGAGCCTCCTCCTGTAGGTTATCCTGATCCCATTTCACCTGTTGAAGGCAGCTTGTAAGTTTCCCCATGACTTCATTCTGCTCCTGAACAGTAGCTTCCTACATGGATCACAAGAAATGCACGTTTACAATTAAACTATTCTTAACATAGAACAGTAAGTTATCGTAAAGCAAAATCGTTACACTTAAGTTTTAACAAACTTGAACCAAAGGATAAGAAATGTTTGTGTTCAAACATGATAGCAGGGGTGAAAGAGGAACCTACCACAGATGCCAAAAGAGATTACAAAGCCAATCAAAAGATACTTTAAAAAAAAAGTGACAGGATACCAGTAATGAAATATTTTCATTTTTAAAAAAATTTATAATTGCTTTTACATCAATAAGAGTTAAGTTTTCTACAGTATATAATGAATTCTGTGAATATTTAATACCCCCTAAATGGTCTCCTATCTCTCAGCTCTTCAGCCATGTGAGAGAAAGCTAGTGAGATGGGAAACACTAATCTTACTGTATGTTAATCACATCTACCTTTCGATTTATTTCTCACCAACAGGAAATGTCTGTTTCCCAGTCTTAAAAGGAGAAAAACAACATGTAAAGGGGGAAATAACTATTCTTCAGAAGCACCTGATAATTTACTTTTACATAGAAATGCTAGAGAAAGGGATTTAAAAATATTTTTTTGTAATATTTTGGGAGAAGTGCACATCAGTTTAATAAAGTTTAACTTATTCTGCTTACCCATTTGCCCAAACAAAGAAATCCATCCCAAAATCAAAAAGCCACAAGTATTCAAAAAGCCTCTGGGGAGTGGTGGTGGCCATCCTGTGTGAATTTTTGAAAAGCTGCCCTAACTGCATCTACAAAGTGTTTTTCTGGCATATGCACAGAAATATTGACATTTCAGTAAGTAATTTTTCAGTGGCTTGTATTCATAGAAATATAAGCTTTTACATTGAGCCTCTATCTCAATGTATGATTAACTATAATTTCATCAGCAGAAGATATCAACTATGCATTTCATAAAAGCTCTCTAAAATTAGAAACTTTTCAAATTTAATGTCAGTCTCACTTGATTCAAGCAATATGAAGTCCTGGAGACTGCAAAGTAGAAAACATAAGTACACATGTTAGCAAGGTAAAGTACTTTTCAACAAAAAACAGTACTTATTTTGAGTTTTGTCTCCTAAATATTTTTTTTGGATTACAATAGTATCATCCCCCAATTGCATGACACATACCTGACTTTGCATAGATTCCCTTTGCTGGATAAGTTGTTCCTGTAGCTTGTCCATCTGTGTGGTGAACCTTTCAGCTTCTTCCTGCTCCTCCAGAAGTCTGTTCTCCAACTCAGTTATTCTCATCTGACACATCTTAACATCAAGCTCACTATATTCTGCAGCAGGATTTATTGATACTTTCTTCATAGAAAAAAACCAAAAATATATTTACTCACCAAAACAATATACCACATCTTTTTTGTGATTACTCTGAATATAAATTCGAGCTTAAATTTGGGGTATATTCTAGTTAAAAAGTAACTCAACACTGGGACTTAGTATTTAATAGAAGCATTATATATGAAGTACTTAATTCTTAAAATTTTCAAATAAAAAAATTTCATAGATAATGTATTTTCATAAAACACTTTAAGATGCAAAAGTGAGTTTGGGAGAAAAGCCTTGCGATTCTACAGCACCAAACTGGGGCAAAGTGCCCTTTTCACACACGTTGGGATTTAAAATACATTCCAAGTTACAAGTGGGCAGAGGAAGAATACTACAAAAATTACAGCTTTTACACACATCTGTGCTGCCTGGAAATCAGTCAATCCATAGGAAAAATAATAATATAAACTTCTTGACTTAACATTAAAGTCAAGTGTAAACAACTATTGCAAATAAATATTCAGCATACTCTGAGCTTCTATGGCCTTTAACCAGCAAAACAAAAAAAACATGCAAAGACAGAAGCTGCTCCAGTCAATCCTGTGGTGAGCAGTACTGTTACAATTCTCACAGAGAAGATGGTATCCTGTATTTTGTTTTAAATACTTTATTTTTTCTAAAGTATGACAACAATTGAGCCTACTTTTCAATTAAAAGCATCATGTAAATTGTTCTGGTCAAGGTCCATGATTTCACTAAAGACAATTCTCCTCACAACCAATTTCACAGCCAGTACCTGTACACACACGTAAACACCTGGTTTAGACTATAAAAGTGAAATCACAACTTTTATCACATTTGATAAAAATGCTCAATACCTGTATTGTTTTAGTAACGAATTATCATATTATTCTTTCAAATACATCTCAGCACCTGTTACTAAAGATACATTCCTTCACACTTACTTCAGCCACAGGATCATTCAGCACATCCCAGTTGGAAAAGACAGCACAGCCCTGGCAAGAAAACACCAAGTCATGGCCATTTTAAAGATACATAAGGAAAAGCTGAATTATTTTGGAAACATCTTAAGCACACGAGTGAGAAATGTCCACATTGTGAGACAGCATTCCAGTGAGAGAGAGACTGACTAATGCTAAACTCAGCTGGTTATCCATGGTCAAATGAATGAAATAAATGGTAAAAAAATTTATCATGAAAGCCCTGAATTTTTGAGCAAGCGAAGTCCCACCATTGAGATTCAATGTTCTGCCATCTGCTGTTGTGGCTGGCAAATACAGTTGAACACTCTTTAATCCACTACTAAGTATTAGTAACTAACTGACAGGAGATTACGTGACAAACATGTGTCCCGATTTGAGATAAAACCAAACCAGTTTTGTGTTCTGGAATTTTACATTTTAGTTAGGTCTCCTCTAACTCTCTGAAATTAACAGCATCTTGTAGAGCAAACTGCTCGTTCTCAGGGTGATAAGGCCAATGTTTGTGCCAAGGGACGGTGAGCAGAGAGGCCCTTGCTTGTACTTATTGCTGGAACAACCAAGGGCAGCCAATTTTCCTTATTTGCCCCTTAGAGGGTGGGAAACGGAAAAGCGCAGAGGGGTCCCACCTGTGGGGAGGAGGG
This sequence comes from Scolopax mira, assembly GCA_004320125.1. Taxonomy (NCBI): domain Eukaryota; kingdom Metazoa; phylum Chordata; class Aves; order Charadriiformes; family Scolopacidae; genus Scolopax; species Scolopax mira. The sequence goes on from BJBW01004825.1 coordinate 41,873, forward strand.
GACAGGAGAGGGGACCCAAACCNNGACCCAAACCTGACTAACTGGGGTATTCCATCCCATCTGCCCCACGCTCAGGATAAAAGCTCAGGGATCAAAGGGTCAACTGCTCTTCCTGTGATGGCCAACGTCCGAAGAGGACCCTGTCTGTTCCTCTGCCTTTGATCCCAATCCGTGTGTTCCTGGCTCCAGAGCTGGGATCCAGTTCCCATCCCTCGCTGAGTCCAGTCTGGGGCTTCCCCAGAGCCCTACGGTGATGGGACTGTCATCCTGGGGGCTCGATAGGGCTTTGTACATGTTGTATCTATTCCATTATTATCTTTTAATTTTTATATTAATTCTTCATTAAAGTAGTTTAGTTCATTCTAAACCCTGGATCTCCTTATCTCTTCCTCTCCTTTTGTTTGGGGGGAGGAGGGGGGGAAGGGCCCTCTGTCAGTCCGACTGCAGTGATTTTGGCTGAAACCACGACAACATGCTAAAATCATTCAGGTAATTATGAAAACAGCACTATTTTCTGACACATATACTTAATGTACCTTGATATCTTGAAAGCTATTTAGTGGTAACTAAATTCACAACAAGACCAAGATGACTGTAGCACTATTTAGAAAAGGAAGTCCATAACCCTCCCAGTACTTTGAATCTGCATGAAGCAGTCTACTGGCACCCTCTCCACGTAACCTAGAAAGAAATGTAAATTCCATTTACAAACCAGCTATTTGGACAGAAGCTGTTTAGAAGCAGTAAGTTATTTTAGTTTGTTTTTTAATTTAAGTTCACATGAATGTGATAAGGACACTGCCAAGAATGCTACGGCCGAGTGACAAAAGAGAGTGCTTTTTTCCTGGTGCAGGGAGTTTGGCATGTAGCTTCATAAGAGCCTTTGCAATGCTAACACGTTTACAGTGTCCTGAAAGCACTACCCTCACAGCAGAGACCTGGATAATACATGCAAATTATACCCTCCATTATTTCAGGCTTGTAAATACAACAGCAGGATCAAAGTAGTGTATGTTTTGAAAACACATGAACACCTGGAGAGACGCTTTTTATGCAGAGGGCACTGCCTCACCAGAGCTCACAAATCCTTGCACAGACAGCACGCTGAAACGCGCTGGGAAACTATTTTCTAAAACTCCCAGACCAAGACAGAAAGAGTTTGTTGTAGCCAGAGTTGTGCTGTAGCTTGAAGCTTGTGAAAGCTTTAGTCAACCACTTCTGAAACAAGCTGGATTCCTATTAAAAAGATTTTAAAACTATATTTTGTCTGCTTTTATTAACAGACAGAAGGAGAAAAATGTCACATGACTGTCTAATCCACAGCTGATATAACAATGAAAGTCTTGCTTGGGAGCCAAAGCAAGAAACCAACTGCTTAATTCAGACAGACCAAGTAAATGGTCTGTTTCTATGTTTATTGACATGACTACAGGGCTACTTCTGGAGGATCACCAGTACAAATAGACTGAAATATAAAAGGCACAAGCAGAGTCATATCTTAAACAAATTTGTCAGATAATGTAACATCTACACTGGTGTTACAGTGGCTACTAAGAGGATGCTGGAACAAGTTGTATTTTTTTCAGAAAACATGAAGCATACTTGAGCCAACAAAGCAATACAAAACCAAACTAATGCTGTGAATGATGAGGTCCTGATAGTTTTGCTCATCTGCTACACCTCTCAGGCTGGACTTGGCATCTCATGGAGTCACAGCCACATAACCAGAATTCTGCCCAAAGAGCAGTTCATGGCAGTGAAAGGTGAAAGACCTCAGCTAGTTCACCCTGCCAGAGACCTAATACCCAATTACGTAAAACAATCCCCCTTGAATCCTTGCTATCTGCAGACAGAGCAAAGTGAAACAAGAAATACTAAGATTTACCTCTGTTTCTGTGGCTTTCTCTAGCAGGCTGGTGTCTTCAGCTTTACTCTCTACACCCTTACCAACATCTTGGGCCGCTAGTGCGCACTCTTCCTCCGGCACGTCAGGTGTGTGGACAGACGAGCCCTTCCTCTTCGCCGTCTTTTTCTGCGACTGCGTGATGTCACCTTTTGTTTTTCGTTGTCTGAAGTAAGCAAACTGTGCAGAAAAGATTGAAAGAGGTAGAGAGAGAGGTAAGTGAGAAAAAGGTAGCAGGACCACAAGATTAACACACCCATGGGCGATGAAGATCCTATCCTGATAAAATATATACATCTGAAGAAAAAACAGCTTTATCCTCCTATTTTCTGCACATTCAAAACATACTGGAAAACTGCAGTTAAGCAAGAAATCTCACTATTAAAGACTCATTTCAAATACAAGAATCAAATTTTACTCGGTGTAACTTTGTGTGTCAATGACAATCCAGAATTACTGCAAGACAGATTACTAAAGGAACAAGTTGTTAATATACTAGAATCATTAGGAAAAAAAATATTGAGAAATCTTTCTGGAAGACCAGCAAAAACAATAACCCCCCCAAAAAGTATCTAAACAGATATTTGTCATCAGAAGATTTAAGATTAAAATTAACGAAACTGAATCCTCATGCTCGTTTTCTGCCACCCCCTTAAGAGACTACAGCAAAACTTCCGAGCCAGAAAGCGGCCTACAATACATAAATAGAAAATCAATTAAGCCAGGTTATTTTAATTTCTTCTGTTGAAGAATCAATGCTCTACTTTATCAGACTAGAACAGCTCTATGAAGCACCAGGGACTTGTAAAGAATGTCACTGACAGAATTTATTACCCAAGTTTCCTTAGCACCCTAAACAGCTTAAAAAGGATTATCATATTTTCAACCCTAGTATTGTGTTTAGGCATCATTTCCAGGTAACATCTCCCTCGCAGCATAAATCCAGACATCCTTCTCATGAGGAATAAGCCTTCCCCAAGGTTACAACCATAAGCTATCAAGTTTACTGTTAATATATCCTTGCGATGAGATAAAATGATCAAATGACAACGCGAGGTAAACATAACTGCCAAGTTCAACTGCAATATACATGAAAATCCATTGCTTGACAGCTTGGTTTTCCTGTAAAACAGCCACCCTGCACAAAAGTCATGTCCATATCTTTTCCTTTAGCTCGTGAAATGGATTTAGTTCAGTCCTTTCTCCTGACACCCATGTCATTACAGCAACTCCTACCTGACAGCTTAGCTACTCCAGAGAGATGGTTACACCCCTGCTACACTGAGCAGCCTGTTTGAAAGGTGTATTTACAGAAATACATCAGCTTCTTAGCAGCACTTATTATTTTTATGTAAAAATAGCTTATTTTTAAGATTAAGTCCTGTATTTCCATAGTTATTAATAATGAATGCAGATTAAACAAAAAAAAACCCAAAACCAAAACAAAGCTGCCACGTTGTCCTTCAAAATAAGCAAAAGGAACACACAAAATAAAGCTGCAGTGAGACTCAAATACAATTCTCTGAAATCACATTTAACTCTAGCAGTTACTGAGGTCAATACATGTCAAAAATAGCTATTGCATTAATTAATCTGATAACATGGGGAAAAGGAACAAGAGGAAACCTGCAAAAATGCAGAGTAGAGGAAGCTGCTAAAGCAGGAAAAAAGGAATAACAAGAGTAAAACAATCAGAAAAAAAATGAAAAAGGAAAAGCAGAGGGGCCATCATAGACAGCAGTCAGCAATTTCATGAAGGGGGACTAAGTATTTGACATTAAAATACTGAGACTTGCCATCACTAAACATCTAAATGAGTATGAATTTTAGATACACAGCTCAAAAACAAAACTTATGAATGGGTCAATATACACATTAAACATATAAAAATCACAATACATATGCAATGATACCCAACTACTTCAAAATTTTATAGAATTACTGGACTTATTGGTCCATGAAAGAATCTAGGGTCAAACATACTCAGATTTATGGAATGACTGAATGGGGAAAGCACTAGTTCGGGCAGTATCAGCAGCATTTCCAAGCTTGTAATCAGCTATAGGAATTCAAGTGTCATTATAGGAGATACACATGTATCAGATACACAGTCATCCAACAGGTAGCAGTTTATGTGACTACAAAGAAACCATCTAACACTGATTCTCTGACACCCCAGGGAGATCTCACCAGGCCTTTTAAAAAGGCCCAATTCCCATTTGGCTTTGCAGCATCACGTGCAAAGGTGAAAGCTTCACTTTTAGCCACAGGAACACCGCCAGCTCTGACCACCACAATATCCAGAGCTGTCCTCCATACAGAAGAACATCTGACCTTTCTGCACACACCAATACACTGCGACTTCATCTCCCCAGGACCAGCCAGTTGGAAGAGGCAGCCACAAGGCACCTCTGAGGTGTTATGGTCAGCACTGCAGGAGCATCCCAGAAACGGAATAAAAAGCCTGACAGGTTTTGTGTCCTGTGGTCCCCGTGACATTCCTATCCCAAATTACCTGCTCCCAGCACGTTATTGCAAGCAGACTGGCACCAGTGCCACGGGCAAGCTAACAGCCCTGTTCAGCTCTCCCCAGAACTTATTCTCAGCTCACATCATTTATTCTTTGACTTACTGTTCTACATGCTTCAGAAATTAGTACCAGAAAGAATACACAAAGAAAATGGAATGGAGCAGAAAGCTCTACATCAGCATCACATAGAAACAGGTTGTTCAAATAAATCTTAGTCTACTTCCTAGATATGGTAAACACAAGCACAGGTTGTTCAAATAAATCTTAGTCCATTTCCTAGATATGGTAAACACAAGCACAAGTGCCCTTAGACAAAACCCAGAAACATTTTTTAGAGCTTCCTCAAATTGAGGAGTGAAAATTTCCTGGAAAACACGCACTCCTTTTTAAGCTCCTACCATAAAAAAATGCAGGAACAGCAAGGGCTTCTTACACGTGACATATGGCACATACAGGTCTATAACTAGAGGGACAGTTGCCCAAAGTGCACATCAGCTAACTTGAGATGCAGAAAAAGTGCAGCACTGAATACTTGCTGTTTATTCTGTTTCACTATTATCTTTGCAAATGTATTTATTGAAAATGAAAATCTCGAGTATCTGATACAGTCAGTACTTAGTTGTCAAATCACAACAGTTTCCAATTAATGTAACAATTTGAATTATTATTATTATTACTAGGTGATAACATAAATGCATTTCAAACAGAGTTTTTATTCCTATATGTAAAAGAAAAATGCAATAGTTTAAAGAGGAAATAACATCCACATTATATTCCTTTCCCAACTCATCATTTAACAGACTAAAATTTAAGGCAGCCAAACAAAACCTGCGGGGAAGACCAGGGGAAGGCAAAAAAGTGCCAGGTGAGTTCTCAAAGCAGCGTCAGAGCGCAGTTCCCACGGCTGCAGGGTCACTACAAGACAGGAGTGACCTCGCACGGCCGTGCCCTGCTGTTGTGAGCAGCCCTGCAGCCAGGGGACCCGGAGGAACACGGAGCAGGCGATGTATCAGTTCAGAGAGGGGATCACCTGAACCTGCAGTAGCCTGCAGCACAAGAAGGAAGGACTGTACCTGCCCACGGTTATTTCTCCCTTTCCAACTTGCATTTATATTCAGGCGGAGGGCAGTGCAAAGAAAAATCAGAAAAAGAGAAATGGAGAAGAACAAAATGGGAGGACATTTCCCTACTGCTCTGTTCTATACAGCCTTCAAGAACAGGAGCTATTCAGGCGAAGTTCTGGGATGCAGCCCTTCAGCAGCACAACACATCTGACTATGGGCTGAGGAACGGAGCGAGCCCAAAGCTGCTCTCACTGCAGGAATTAGCCCAGTATGCATCTGTTCCATAGGTTAGCTCTACAATTGCAGGTATAGAAGATAAACCACCAAGGCAAGCACACAGCCATATATGCTTGGAACTGGGTGTGAGTGTACTAAGAAACCTGCAGCTCAAGTCTTTGCCTTCCAAAGACACACACACACTATCTTCATGTTTAATAAGCCCCAGCAGATATTGCCTCCATTCGTTTCTCCAGGTGTTTTCTGAAGATCTGGTGCCCGTGATCAGCGAGCTGAGCAATGGTCTCTGTGACCAGCAGAGAAAGCACTACCACCATCTTTGTCTTCCTAAACCCCTTCCTTTTCTCTCAGTACCAAGTGTATGATACTATGCAATAGAAACATTGATGATGACGAGTGACTAACAATTTTTTAATGGTAAGATGAGAGATATTTAGCATATAGTTTTAAAAAAATAATTCAACATTGGCTCCGCACACATAACATGAAACTTAATGCAAGTCCCTACTTTTTTTTTTCAATGGCAAACAACAGCTGTACAACAGGTGGGAACTAATAATTTATTCAAGGCAAGTCCATTGGTATAAACAGATACTGTACTTAGAGAAGGGTTACAAAATAAACTCTAACATGAGTCTTGCCACAACTAATGCATCTTTTCAACCGCAGAGTTTCCTCTCTTGGTGTTAATCAAAAAACTAATCATGCAATTGACCTCCAAGAGGACTGCATCCACACTGGACACAAGGCTGCAAGGGCAAACAGATCACAGAATAATATGGGGTTGAAAGGGACCTCTGGAGATCATTTAGTCCAACCCCCTGCCAGAGCAGGTCCACCCAGAGCAGGTTCCACAGAAACATGTCCAGGTGGGGTTTGAATGTCTCCAAAGAAGGAGACTCCACCACCTCTCTGGGCAGCCTCTGCCAGGGCTCTGCCACCCTCACAGCAAAGAAGTTCCTCCTCATACTGAGGTGGAACTTCTTACAATCAAGTTTGTGCCCGTTTCCTCTTGTCCTGTCCCTGGGCACCACTGGAAAAAGACCAGCCCCATCCTCCTGATGCCCACCCTTGAAGTATTTACAGGTGTTGATCAGATCCCCCCTCAGCCTTCTCTTCTCCAGACTAAAAAGACCCAAGTCCCTCAGCCTCTCCTCATAAGAGAGATGCTCCAGACCCCTCATCATCTTTGTAGCCCTCTGCTGGACCCTCTCCCTCTTGAACTGGGGAGCCCAGAACTGGTCCCAGTGCTCCAGATGGGCCTCCCCAGGTCAGAGCAGAGGGGCAGGATGACCTTTCTCAATCTGCTGGTCACACTCTCCCTGATGTCCCCCAGGATGCCATTGGCCTTCTTGGCCACAAGGGCACATTGCTTGGCTCATGGACATCCTGTTATCCCCCAGGACTCCCAGGTCTTTCTCTTCAGAGCTGCTCTCCAGCAGGTCAGCCCCAACCTCCCCAGGTGCAGGGGGGGCTACTCCTCCCCAGGTGCAGGGGGGGCTACTCCTCCCCAGGTGCAGATGAAAAGCTGCTGAGCAAAAATGAGGCAACCATGACAGCACCAACCCCACTAGGCAGATTTCCAGATAGGTTCCCCCAGAAAGGGCCATGGCCCTATGTCTGCAGGAGAATCATTAAGAGTGATATCGGGGGTGAAGAGGCTGCAACACATCATGGAAAGATGGGATCTACCCAAACCTCCCAACACCATGTGCAGCCTCAGGTATCCCCATGTAGCCACAGTCCCCCCTTCCAGTCCTACTGGGCTGGCACGAACAGGGACAAGCTGCAGCTGCAGACGTACAAGCCTTATTCAGCAGTAGATTCCCAGAGGGGAAACATGACAATAACAGCTCACAAAACAGTAGAATAGCTAAATTAAAAGAAAAGTAACTGGCTGTTTCTAACCAGCTTCTGCTTTGTTTTTGTTTTGTAATGATGTTCAAGAAATTTTTATCTAAAAGGGTTAATACATATCAAGTGCTAATATCATAGTTGCAGACAGTAATTATGCTACTTTATTCATTGCATCACATGAGCTCTTTACACATTCCCACCAAAATAAAACTAACTGAAGACATGTAACTGCTCAAAGCATGCGAAGGGTCCGCTAACAGTGTAACTGGAAACAACCAAACCAACGCATTTGTCCAGCCACACACCTGCAGATACAAAAGCAAGAGGTCTAGACACTGAAAGAGTAAAACTTGCAACACCTATTCTTGGATATTCTCACGTGGAAATACGGTATTTTCATAAATAACTGGATGGAAGCCTAGGTAAAAAATGGGAGAATTGGCGGGGAGGGGGGGAAGGGAGAGGAAAGAAAAAACAACCCAAAGCCAAACAAACAAAAACCCAAGCACCAATACACACAAACAAAAACATCCAAACCCGAACGTGTGGGAAGGTAGATGCACTACTTCCAGCGGCTCCGTGCCCACTGCAGATCGCGTGTGCGCGCTTTTCAGGCAGCCTGCGTTCAGGGAGCGCCGCCAGGCACGCTCCGACAGAGACGCGTTACTCAGGAAAACACACCTCGGCTCCTGACACGGCTCCGGGCTGGCAGCAACGCCTCAGCCTTACCGACACCCGCACCGAGCGCCGCTTCAACCCCGCCAGGCAGCGAGGGAAAGCCCGCCGGGGCCTCACGGCCGGGAGCCAGCCCCCCTCCAGGCCCTCCCACCCCACTCGGGACCCGGCCGGGGGTGCCGGGGGCGAGGCCGAGCCGGGACCCCCTCACCTTAGCCCTGCCGACCTCCGGCTTCTGCCTCCGCGCCTCCTTCTCCTCCACATCCATATGGCGGACACGCCGGTGGCCCAGAGGCGGCGGCCGAACCGTTCCCGCCCCGCGCCCCTCGCTGCTCCAACTGTCACGCCAGGGGAGCCAGGGAAGTTTCGGTCATGGCCGCCCCAAGGCCTTCTCCCCGCCCGCCTCCGCTCCGCCGCCAACCGCGAGGCGGTGACGGCCCGCACTGGCCAATGAAGGAGCAGGGGCTGGCCCGGGCTCCAGGAAGGGGGGGAAGCTCTTCGGGCATTGGCGAGAATCACCACGGCCGGGAGGCTCGCCAGCCAATGCCGAGAGCAACCGTTAGCCTAGCCCCGCCCCATCCCGCTGACTGACTCCTGGGAGCGACAGCGCGCGCTGGATCGCGCGCCCGCCGCCTCCGCCCTCCTGCAGCCTGTGCCCCGCCCCTCCTCAGCAGCCACCAATGGAGGAAAGCGCCGGCCGCCGGCCGGGCTGCGCTGAGTGGCCAGTTTCAAACGGGTCGCCAGGCTCGGCCCCGCCCAGGGGCAGGAGACAGCCAATGGGAGGAGGGGGGCGGTGGCCGGGGGACAGGGGCTGAGGCGATCCGCTTCCAGCTGCCCGGCCCGCGGCCGCCGGTGCCCCGGCTCGGGGGCGGCGCTCCGCGACAGAGGGGCTGCCTGTGGGAGCCGTGCTTCTCCGCCGCCCTTCCTGTCCCTCCGTGACCGATCCCGGGCCACCGCGCCTGCTTCTGCGGGGCCATGCTACCTGGCATAACCGTAAAGGTTAAACCTCCGCTGAATTACCGGTAGCGCTGCTAACGCTGCGCTAAGATCCGGCCGGTAACGGAATCCTGCTGAGAACTCGGGGTGTATCTGCAAAGAAATGGGCGCTGTTCCTAGAGACTAGGGGGAAAAGACAACAATCATAAGTACAGTATATGGTTAGTAGAGCGTAGTTCATCCTAAGTAAGAAGACAATTATAATTTGGTTCAAACTAGAATCACTGTTTTCAGAAAAAAAAAAAACAAAACCACCACACCAAACAGTAAAACCCATTGCACACTGTTATACCGGAGTGGCAGAAAGTAACTGTAGAATGTGTTTTATTGGTAGGTTTAGCTGCAAATGCAGGTAGGACGTTTCCACAGCGCTTGAAACCACCATGCGGCCTAACTAACTAACTGGACTGTTAATTTCGACATTACACCTGGCAGAAGCAGACTGTTGGTTGGAAGGAATTACATGTACTTCTCCATTGATGCTTGTTATATGTGTGTGTTTTTTGGGTTTTGGTTTGGTTTTGTTTGTTTGTTTGTTTGTTTTTTCTTTTAACTGTCATTTAATGAATTAAAACACTCTTCTGAGACCGAAATGATAAATTCTCCTCCTGGTGGTCCCAGAGCATGAAAGTTTACTTTCTCTGGATATTTCCAGGTGTGTCAGTTTCTTTGCTTCTTTTTATGTTGTGTTTTAGAAATCATAGTAATTAAAATTAAGTTCCTAAAATGTCAAAATCAATAAAAGATATTGTAGAAATGTAGTACTGGTATGGACCTCACTGGTATGGTATGCATTCTTGTATCTGAGGAGTCAAGTGCTTCTTGCCCAGTCTTATCAAATTGAAAAATCCTACCCTGCTCTGGATTGTATCCTTTCATTTATTTTAAGATTCCTAGCCTGTCCTCCTTATCTACTTATTTATTACCATCTACTACCATCTACTTATTTATTAAAGAAAGCCAGTTCCTCCAAGTCTTCCTCAGAAATGACATTTTGTAAATTCACCATTTTTATATTTTTTTTTTTCTGGACTTCCTTTCCCTCTTAAGCCACCATGTCTAAAATTAGGCACAGTATTCAAACTCTGACGTCAGTACTGCTAAATAGAGCAAAATAATTATCTCCTGTGAGATACACATAACACTGCTGTTAATCTTTTGCAAAATTAAACTTGTCTGGTTTTGCTCTTTTGCATCACCATGTTCAGGTGTGATCCCCAGTTTACGATTGAATTGTAACTATAGATCCATTTTGGCAAGATCCTCTTGAGTCTGGCAGATTTCTGGCAAGTCATTAATTAGCAGGTTGTAAGATGTCCGTAGATTAGAGATCCCACTGTGACCAGAGCATCCATAATTGTGGGAAAAGAAAGAGCCCTTAGCATATTTGCTGGAAAGCATTTTTTACCTAGTCTTGGATTTTCTCTGGGATACTTGTCACATCAAGCAGAAGTTGCTCTCTATTCCTTTCCTCTATAGTCAACTCAGTTGCTTAATGCTGGTGCTGTGTTTTTAATGGAATACTTGGGGGTTTTGGTCAGTCTTTCTTGTAACCCTCTGGTTGAACTGCAACGAAGGGTCTAGAAATTTAACTTCTAGGAAGCACTTTATTAAACCAGTTGATGGTGAAACATGGGCTCACCATTCATCAGTAGAAGAGGCTGGTAGAGCATCAGAAATGACTGAAGGCAGGCTTGATGCTGCTGCTGTCTGGAGGCACCAACATAGCTTGCTTTGCTACCTTACTGCCCACAGCCCCAGTCACCCCGCCAAAAAAGGGTTTATGAACTAGAAAGGTATTAGGATAAAGATGAGACTGTGCAAAGAGACGTATCCAGGCACGGGGTGATCAAAGGTGCAGCCCCTGCAGCCCCTCCTGGAACGCCTGGGAGCAGACACCAGAAGGTGGGCACCAGAGCAGCCCACGTCGGGCCCTCGCGTTGGACCTTCCTGGCTGACTTATGAGATCAATAAGCATGGAAAATCAGCTGTTTGAGGACAAAATAAATAGATAACACTTGCTTAGAAGAGACGCCTGAATGCAAATACGATGCAAGAATGTGAGTTACAAATGGTATGGGAAAAGAGCATGGAGAACAGTTGTACAAATTTCGCATAGCAAAGGAGATTTCCAATAATCTTTCCAGGAATCTAGATCTAAAACAGTCTAAATGTAATCATTTTTTTTTTTTTTCCCTAACACTTCATTAAACTAGACATATACAGTTTACTTATGTAACTAGGCTTATGCTTAAGTTTAAGATAACTAGGAAAGTCTTAGTCAAAAGTTATTGTAGCTGCCGAAAAGATGAAGGACTCACAGGTGTTAGAGATACTGGGAGAAAAATCTGTTCAGGGTTTAAAGTACAAAAATGTAAACAGACGTGTTTCTCAGGAAATCTGCTGGCAGGTGAGAGGGCTTTTTGTTCTGCCGTGTTACTCATAGAGCTTGCAAAGGAGCCCTGCCAAAGAAATCTGAGCTTCAGGCCTGACCACTAACTTTGGGCTCCCCACATCTCATCTTCTATAACCTCTGCAATGACTACCAGCCTTAAAAACCTGTGTGTTTCTAAGGCCAGATTGCACACATGGTGTGTGGGTCACAGCAGGAGGTGACCTGTGCTGTCCCACACTGCTACCTGCGAACCTGCTCTAGCTGCCAGCACCCGTCCACTTGTGGCTTTGCTATGGCCAAGGAAGGGGGTGTAATTTTGCTCTTTTAGGAGCAGAAGCAGGCTAAAACTATAAGACCTGTCCTCTTTCTCACGCCTTGGTGTTGATTTTATGGATGTCACTGATAAATGTTACCCTGGTTTTATGCTGGGAGGAGAAGATACCCTGTAGGTTGCTTGGGAGATGCTAAGCAAAAGGATGTTGTACCATACCCTATTGACTCACCTGGGGATGAGTTCCAGCCATGGAACTCCTTAGCTTTTTGAGGTTTTTTTACTATCTAGTGATGAAAGCTCATATGAAGGAGTACTTCAAATGTGTATGTGCCCCTTACAGTGGGATAAATATTGCTCTCGGGTATCAATTGGGGTTGTGTTAAAGAACCATTGGCTTTTATTTCCTTTTTCCTTGTCCACTAGTGTGCTGGGCATTTGCTTTACAAAACATACATCAATTTCTACGCCTGGAGATTAAATTGTTTGTATTGGGAATTGACACGACAAACTTAGCAACAGGATTACAGGCACAAAACTCTGAGCTTCTTAGACACAACAGAGAGAGCTAGGTTTCGTGCCACTGCTGGGGACAAGGCTAGCAACCGTTCAGAACAGACAAATATTCACACTGAGTTACCCTTCTGTGACCGTTGCAACCTACAGCACAAAAATGCACTGAAAGAAATGCCAGAAAAGGTTGCGTCTGTGACATTGTGCTGAACAGCTGTACTCATTTTTATCTGAGAGTGAAGCTGAAGCTTTTATCTTCCCTCAGTTGCTCACAATCTTGTAATTTTTTTTTTCTATTGGAATTACTCTTCCCTGAAGGTTGTGGAAGGGAAAAAATGACCTCTGAAAACCTATCATCTGCTTTTGCTTAGCTTTTTAACCTGTTTTTGCCTGCCTGCGCTTCTAAGAGAGTACTACAATGACAGACCCTTCAGTGGTGGATCACCTGACAGGACTGAAACTCAAACTCCTAGAAAAGGTAAGGGAATAACTCTGAAATGGTCACCTTTGCTCTGTCTTTTGCTTTTGCATGTTTAAGCATTAAGTTTGTGTTCTAAATATTTAGATTTCTATTGAGACTCAAAGAGGATCTGCAGCCAACTGAGAACCTCTTTCTTTGCACAACCAGAAGCAGACCAATGTGCAGCAGTGTTACAGTCACTATCACTTTTTAAAATCATATTGTGCAAGTTTACATAGACCTACAGTAAATTAAAAATGGAGTTAAAGTGACTGATCTTACGGGATGTGTCACCAGATAACTCAAAAAAGAATTTGAATTGTGACAGACATTGTTTAGGAAAAAATTTTGGGTAAAGAGGACCTCGGAATGTTTTAAGGCAATTTTTTATCTTCTTTTTTGTTTACTTTCACTTAAGATATGTTGCCAGGTGAAATATGGACAGACCTTTGCTGGAAGCATGTGAAGTGTCACACAGAATTCAAGTAGCTCCTTGTGATTCCACACACTAATGCACCCAGGGTTCTGCACTCAGCCCTGTTCTTCCACCCTCAGCCCATCCGACATCCACTAGTGTGGATCTGCTACTCCTCTGTCCTCCATTAGACTTGTCTAGAACAAAAAACAGTTTGTCTGGATGTGTGAATGCTGGAAGTGGCATCTAATCTGTCTCTGTGGCAAAGTCTTTTGTATTAGATGCAGCAGCCATTTGAAGGCAAACTTTTCACCACTGTGGAGCCCCACAGAACCAAGAAAAGAGCCTGCATATGAGCAAGAGGTCTCTAATTTCTGAGCATCAGGGAGCAACAAGGGCCAACTACTCCCTATGTACTAAGGAGTTGAGCATGATAATACAGCCAACGGGGTAGTGGCCTGGCTCGCCAGTCCTCAAGCAAGACAAGCAGGTTAGAGCCAGAGATGGTGGCCAAGATCAACCAAAAATCCAGATCTATTAGGCAAGCTCATCATGATGAGGCAGGTCCAAGGCCAACCTGGGAAGCAACTGCAGGTTGGGATCTGGATAGGGTATGTGGCCAGTCACAGGCATAGCTGTGGTTGAACAGCAGACCAGCACAGCTTAGCTAGGAACTGAGAACCTAGAGCTGAGATCAAAGGGACTCCTGGGCACATGAGTGGTGGGTGTGGATGGAAGTCCCACGTGAGGCTTGTCAAGGCCATTTAAGCCTATTAGTGCATCAAATACACAAAACTGTCTGGCATCAATTTCTTCATATGATCCAGCTCTTTAGCCTACTAAATAAACAATGTATTAAGTCTCCTGATTCACTATGCTATCAATTTCCAGGTCTGGGATATCCTGGCCAGCTGGAAGCGTGGCTGTTCCTAGGTACATGGCTGTACCTAGATTTATACTGAGACATTTCATAGTTCTATGAATACTTCCTGTAGCTGTGATTTAGCAGTTGAGAAACATCACTTATCTCCACTTCTGCTTTATCTCCTCCATCCCAAACCTATGGCTGTAAGGTAGAGTTGGAAATTGTTGTGGACTCATAACCAGTTCCTGTTGTGGTTCTACCAACAGAGAATAGAAAATGAACGGGAAGACCTAGAGAAGATGGAGTCACCTCTCCCAACCGCAAGTAAAAGAGAAGCATTTGTTCTAATTACGGACATGATTCAGAAAGGGCTTAGTAATGTTCTCAGGCATGAGTTCCTCAGCAGGTCACACCATATGATCACTTCTCCTCCTTAAAAGCTGGAAGGGGCCTCTGTGTGCTCAGTGGTTGGGCATTTGGTTAGCCAGAACTCGGCATCTGTGACAGGGACATTGGTGGTACAGCAGGAGGGAGACTTTGAAGTTGAGCTCAGCCTGCAGCCCTGGGGATTAGAAGTAGCAAAAATGAGAGTTCCAATGAAGCTCGTGCAGTAATGTCAGTCTGTATACTAGACTTGGTCCTAACTAAGCCATTGAACCTTTGTGGCCTTGATGCAAGGAGAACAGGCTTGCTATACTGTGCAGCTATCTACATTTTATCTTTTAAATTTATTCAACTGGTAGTTTTTTTGAGCACTGACATAAGAATGACCTCCTGCCCTAGTGTCCTCTCCTGTCTCTCAGCTGTAGATGAAGCAAGTTACTGGTAATCCTATGTGTTCTAGCTCCTATACCTAGGAGCTGTTGCAGTCCAGCTGTATGCTTCATCTTGTAAAGGAGTTGTTAGGACAGCTTGTGCCTCCAAGGGATCCAGGCTGGAGGAACTAATGCTGTTTTGCACCTTTGAGGCTGATCAATGCAGCCCTGTGCATACCAGAATATGGTTTCCAGTGTAAAAAAATGTGACTCAGCTTATGAAACAAAATTGTTACACTGAAAGAGTTGGTCTTGAGGACTGTGTTGATAAAATCCTGAAAAGATCCATTTTACCAGGAATCCATCCATGCATTTACATCCTGACCTTGCTTTGGACAGAGAAGTCAGGAATCCCAGCCTGCTTATGAAACTTCCAAAGTTTAGACAATTCTCTATAAAAGCTAGTGAACCAGCTAAAAGATGATAAATAAGGGAATTTAAAATAACTTGTGTCTTTATCAAACCTTTTCAAAGACTGTTAAGACATTTCATGTACCAGTGGGGTGTTCCCTCCGACGGTACTCCCATGGAAGCTGCATGTGCTCCATGCAGTGCATTCATTTCTTTGCACGGCACATGCAGTGTTTATAATTATTCTATGAATTAAAGGGTACCAGTTTAAGATCAACAATATTTCTAGATTATACTCTGGGCTTATATTCATTGAGATGATGTTGTAAACTTTCAATGCTGTGGCCAAAAATTAAAAATCTCTTTAGCAACTTACACTTTCAAGATGCAAAGTGATGCTTTTTGGAGCAGATGCTGGGCATGCCTCCAGTGTATCTGAAAATGCTCATCTGTATTTTCTTTTCAAGCAAGTCCAGAATTGTCTGAATGTGGGAAGAAATGAAAAGGAAGTTGATTCAGAGCAAAAAGGAAACAAAAATTGACATTCAAAATGGAGTTCTCTTTGCTATGTCACAACAAACATTTTTTACACTTTGCACAATCATCCTCTGCATGTACATCTAGAAAATTTCAAGCTGAAGTGAATTTCTAAGCCAGGAGGTTAAAAGCAGGTTTTAGAGAGCAATCTGAAAAGCTTATTGTCAGGGAAGGTGTGTTGCCTTTGTAGAGATGCTGAGCAGCTGTGTTTGCATGTGGCGTAAAGTCATCGTCTGTGCATTGGATTTGACAAAAAAAGTAGCCTACAACACCTTATGGAAGAAGTCAAGCTATCTTATAACACATTTTCCAGCATTAATCTCATAATGAAGGTGCTACAATAACACTGTTATTCTCTGAGAAGATAAGGGAGTTTTCTTCCTTCAGGGAACAGACGGGAGAATATGGTGCAAAGTGCCCTAAGGCGAAGGAATGATCTTCTGCATCAGCTTAGGGTAAGAGCCCTCTCTGTGGAGAGAAACAACAGAAAGGGCTAGGTTATCTGCACATCCACTGCTGATGTTGTTCAGTCTTTCCTGTCCTTTAGCTTTTGGCTGGGCAGTCCTCAGCCCTCTGCTGGGTTGGGATATGGAGGCTGGGGCAGCTACTCCAGGAGAGGGGCTGGAGAGCAGTTTGTATTCCCTCTCTACAGCTAACAGAGCTCGCCCCCTCTTCAGTTAGTTGGTGGGTTGATTCTATTTGTCCTGATCTGCTGTATTGTAAGCTCTCTGGTACACTGGCAAAATGCAAAGAAGGCTTTTTTAATGCCAACAAGATAGGAACAATAGGTACTGTTACCTGTTAACATTTCCCCAGACTGGCAGTTTCTTCTTCGCTGTTTTTCCATTCCTTTTTGCTTGTGCTGCAAACTGTGTGGCTTCGAGATATGTGGGAAGAGAAAAGCTTTCTTTACACCTGTGTGGGCACTGTCTGAGTGTTCCCTTGTGCTCTGCCCGTCAGTGCAGCAGTGCTGGATGTTTCTGAAGCAGTGTTTTGGTGAGCAAGGCTGTGCTCTGGGCTCCTAAGGGCATCCGGAGGGTGCATCAGTACTGTCTGCCTTTCTGTGCCCAGCTTTTCTTTTAGAAGATACTTTATTTTGCAGGAGCAGCACTTTCTGGAAGAGGTTTTGCAGCCCCCTGCACCAGCTGGAGTACGCTGTGCTAACCACATAGCTGTCCCCCCTGATATCTACCAGATACCTTTCCCAGCTCCCCAGGCGGAGGCACCGAGGATTATCCAGCAGATGGTAAGGATCCTCTCGTCGAGGAAACCCCGCTGGTGCTGTGCCAGCGTGAGACAGCCCCTTGGGAGCTCTATGGAAACGCTCATCCCACCGAAAAGGGGGATGTTGTATTGGACCCCTACTGCCCTATGCAAAATCTGAGGGAAATTATCTCACAAAATTAAGAGTGTGAATGGTTTACCATAGGAATGAGGTAGCAAGAGGAGCGGGGGCATTGTCTACACTCTGGCCAAGCCGTTCAGCCAATTTCCAGTGCACATCACTGTCTGCTCTACAGCCCGCAGCCTCAACAGCTTCTCCATGAGGATCTCATGGGACACTATGTCCAAAGCCTTACTCTGAAGTCCAGGCAGATGATACTCTCTGTTCTCCCTTCCCAAAGATGAGAAAGCTGGCCAAAACCAACCCTGATTTTTCCATTTGCCTTTCTTTTTCAGATGCCACCTCACTCTGCCACCATCATCCAGCAGTTACCTCACCTGTCCCCCCTGATCACACAGATCCCCCCTGCCCAGCCTTTTGCAGTCCCCCACTCTGGAAGCATTAAAGAAGGTAACGCACCCTCTGCCCAGCAGCCAGGCCTGGAGAGGGCAGGCAGGGTGCCATGGCAAGTGGAAGGGGGCACGGAACTAGTTAGGGACATGCTGGTTCATCACCGGGCTGCTGCTGGAGCTGTGGGAATTGCACTCTGTAAAAGGACTAGATACCATTCCTGAGAGGATTTCTAACAAACTCTTGTCACTAAAACTAAGGAAAAAGGGACTACAAAGTCAGTAATGTGAGGTTAAGGTGCTGGGGAAGGTTGGGAAAGCAGAGCAGCTGAGTAATCTTAACTGGTCAAAGTCATGCGCACAGATGACTCCAAAATTATCAAACAGGCTTCTAAAATCTGTTTTTATTCTTTTGTTCCCTCTTCCTTTTTGTTCCCTGTTCAGCCTCCTCAGAACAATACAGGCTTTTATTATGCCCCATGTTTGGAACCAAGGCAACAGCTGAAAGTGCTGTTCCAAATATAGTGCAATGCCAAAATAAAGAATTTATTTCTAAACCTAGGGGGATGCTGTGAAATCATATATGACCAAAATCTGGGATGACTTTTCTGGCTCAACCTTCAGCTGATGGTTTCTTCATCCCACAGAGAAATCCTGAATTATGAAACTGCAATATTTCTCATATCTTTCTTCATCTAAGTGTCTGGCTTTTTCAATCAGAATTTGTTTTCATAAACAAAATGGTCCCAATTCATTCATGACTTTTCTGAAGCTGATAGATGTAAACTACTTTTGGTATGACCAGTATAAAAAAGAGGAGAATTGGTTTTTTTTCCTTCTTTTTTTCTCCTCTCTCTGTCCTTCCTTCCCCCCCCTCAAGCAAATTAGTTACACTGCACAGGTCCTTTGTGATTAGGAGCCAGAGATCATGGTAAGTAGCTTTGATGCACATACAGTGGACTCTCAAGGTGGCACTGCAATACCACAAAAAGTTGAGGAAACCTTTCACGTGGAAGTCAATGATTTTGAGCCAAAGCAATGGAGTGCTGTAAGGAGCTGGAGGAAACGAGAGTGCTCTAGCACTCAGTCCTCCAGCTTCCATTTGGCATGGCCAGAGGGGTGGGCTTGTAGGGCAATTAACAGACAGAAGATGATCAACAGCAACTCCAAGGGAGGAGAAAGAGAAGAGCTGGTCTGAACACTCTTATTCATAGAGATTATTTTTTCACTGCCCAATCAAATAATGCTAATATTCTTCATGTGTCCCTTTCAGCTGCTTTGTCTTGGTTGCAATGACCAGCCCATATGCTGGAGAGCACTCCTTACCAAGATGCCTCTATTATTTGTCAGTTCCTGATAAAGCCCTTACTTTCTTCCTTGGGGTGACCTCTTCCTAGATATGGTAGAGCTGATGCTGATGCAGAACGCTCAGATGCACCAGATCATCATGCAGAACATGATGCTGAAGGCTCTGCCACCCATGTCGTTCCCACAGCCTGCTGGAGCCAGCCCTCCCTTGCTTCAGCACGCACAGCAGGTAATGGCACTGGAGGCTGAAGAGCATTGTTGCTTCACACAAAGCACTGGTTGATCTCTTTGGGAAGGTGCACAGCCTGGACAAAACAAGCAGAAATGCAGCTGTGAGCATCTTCAGACCCACTGCATTGGGACTGAGCAAAGCACAGCCTGCCTCCCCCCCATGATGAGCACTGGGACGGGACCCAGTGGAAGAATGTCTCCTCTACAAGTGCAAACTGGATTTGCTCCAGCTCTGAAAATTGTCCCTCCTGTACAGTTGAACCACTAACAGACTGTGCATAGAAGAGATCTATGCTGGTCCGTGTGCTGCAAACAGCAGGACAATATTTATGTTACAAATCCTGTAATTGGTAAATTTGATCTGTCAGTTTCCAATGGGCTAGGACTGAAGCACAGATTGTGAGGTCGTATGTGGAGCCCCACTGTTCTAGTTCCTGTCTCACTGACAATCAATAGCTACTGAGCTCTGAAAGGACAGATCTTAAAGGTATTTTGGTGTATAGATCCCTATAGGGGTTTTTCCAACATGCCTTATGAGTGTCTGATATGTAATTTTGGACATATCCTTAGATGCCCAATTCCTAACCTATTTTTAACAAGGTGATAGAGCTCCTTAGTGTTCTTAAGTGCTTAGGAAAAATGTATTTCTAGTCTCTAATCAGTAGAACTTATTACCTAGGAAGCAAGGACAGTTGGTATTTGGGGAGGAGGGGATGTCCCAGCGTTGCAAAAACTTCCTCTATACTTTTCCTACCTCTCCATTTTCAGGCTAACCATGTTATTTTTCCCGGAGCTGTAAGAAAGGTTTGTTTTCTTTTTCTCAGATGTTAAGGTTGTTGGGTGTCGAGAAAGTAACTCCCACACTCATGCATTCCTTGCCCAGCTCACTCCCATCTTTCCTATTGCTATTTGCAAAAGCGACAAATTGCTTAAAAGGCCCCAAGCCCTGGGTTTAACAGAGGGGTAGGGAATGAGGGAATGCAATCCTCCTCCATAGCCCACCCCACGGCCTGGAGGGGAGCTGACAGGTTTTTGCACCTGTTGGGACCAAATGTCTGCCCTGGACAGAAAGCCTCTGACAGCAGCTGCTTGCTCTCACATTTCGGGGCACTGAAGTCCCACCTGTGCCACAGAGGGGCCTGCTGGCTCCGCCAGGCACGGTGCTGGGGCAGGCTGTGGAAATGGGAGGCAGTGCTGGCTCCTCCTCTTGTTAGAGCTCTGCCCAGTGTTGCCTCGCACGGAAGCCCTTTGCTATTTTTATCCTTAAAATTTGCAGTTTCTAGATTTGAATACTCTTTCCCCCTTGCTGTGAAGGATAGGCGTGGGGCAGATGGTGGTACTGGGAGAGCCAGCAGACTCATCTGCAGTTTTCTGTGGAGGACCCGACATCTAAGGGAAGATGTCAGAGCGTGTCCCCCCAGGTGCTCACCTTCCTCCCCAGGCCATCCTCTCACCCTGCATCTCCTTGACATAGACCATGAGATAAACTGAGGGATGGGGTTGGAGTGCCTCTGAAAAGCAGGTGAAATCTGAAAATGCCAAGTATTTCCTGGGCTTTCTGTGTTGGAGCCTGCAAAACCCATCTCCAGACGATCTGAAGGACTTCCTTTACCAAGGGTGGCCAAGTGGGAACCCAGCCCTCACACAGGGACACATCCAATGGGGGCCAATCCAATTCATTTCATTAATTGCCCTTTGTCTCTCTCCACCAAGGACCTGCAGTTTGCTGCTCCCCTGGCTGTGAAAGCGGGCAGGCCCAGGCCATCTGCAGTGCACCACCATCACCACATCCCTCCCACAGGGGTGTTCCCAGTGCCCCATGGGGGCTTCCCATCCACCATGCATCACAGGACCGTCAGCACGCTTCCTCCCCTGCCGGAGTAAGTGAACGGGCAGCTGCAACATAAGCTTTTAGCCCTTCCTTCCTGCACAGGTGGGGTAGATAAGAAGACCAGACAAATCCTGCCAGTCCTGTCTTCAACACAACGACGGGACTGAGGCAGGTTAAGTGAGGATTTGATACACCAATCTTATAACTTGAGCAATTAATCCTTGCTTACTATGGAATAAACATGAAGATCAGCCGAGGTTTGCAGGTGATACCAAGCTGTTGTCCCTGCCACACAGAGCCACCATTCAGCAATGTTGCACGGCTCTGCTCTGTAGCGGTTGTTACCTTGGGTTTATGGTCTCCCTGTGAACCTGGCAGACACCGGCTAAATAAAGGCATTTTGCATTCAGGCTAAGGCTCCCAGTAGGATTTATATTCTTAAAACACTGATGAAACATTTGCTAATCAGAAATTCCTGGGAAGAAACCCCACATCCACTCGCTAAGGAAAAGGGGAGTACTCAGAAGTAAAGCTGAGCTGTTGCAGTAGGTCTGTGCTTGCAGCAGGGATCTTTTTTCAAGTGCAGAAATTGACGAACTTCTTCCTACTCTGTCCCCAGGCCTGTAGAGCCCTTAAGCCCTTAGAAGAAGGGCTTCACAAGCAGCTGGCTCCTCTAGGGGCTTGCTTACCTGTGCCTTTCCTGCTGTCTCTGAGCCTGGTCAGCTTTCCAGGTGTGAGCAGATCACACTGGGACTAGAGTTCAAACTGGTCTGCTCATGTGAATGCCAGTGGCAGAAGGGCCGCGGCGAAGGATCCGAGCCGTGAGGTCTTGCTGAGTATGTCAGGAGGAGACAGCAAGAAAGGAGCAGCAGGACTAGAATGTCCTTAAAAAAAGGCTGAGGCTGGTAAAGAAGTGCACATGACTAGATTATGATGGGGAGACTGGGTGCTTTGTGGGGGGGACTCACATTGGTCAGAACGCAGCTTTTCTTTGTGTAGCATGTCTGTTTCAAAGCCTTAGTGAACAGAAGGACAGGATGGATGCAGCTGCTGGGCAGGGGTACCTGTGTGGCCCTCTTTAGCGTGGGATTTCAATTCCTGAACAGATTATTTACCTGATGGGGTTATAAGGGATAAACATTTCTACCCCTTTCACTTCTACGTGGCTTTGCAGTCTGTACTGGTGAAGATCTCTTGTCTCCTTCCAGAACCAGTGCAATTAGCTGTTTGCAGAAATCAGCAAAGGAAGATCTTGTCATCGCTTTTTAGTTATATTCTTCCTCTTCTTCTGCTACCTTCCACCATTTATTATGAGATCTGACACATCTGCACTGTCCTTTTGCAGCTGCAGCAGGCATATATACTGTTGGCTATTACCAAACACAATAAAGCCGTTTTTCTCGTTGCAGGTGGGCCACATACTGACAGTACCTGTTACTCTGCAAGTGGACCGTGGTGTTGCTGCATTTGAACAATTCCTAAATAATCTGCTTGATAACAGTCTAATGTCTGTACGACGGCATGTTGTTGGTACAAGAAGTGAGTGGGAGAAAGGCTGCAGGTGTTCAGGGCAAAATGTACCACGCATCTGTGGCCTGCTCGTCTGTTTCTGCTAGTTCAGTCATGTCCTCTCATCTTTCAAGCTCTCACCAGCCACAAGCAACCGGCACTTTTTTTGCTCTCTCTTTATAGAATCAAGAAGACCCATCCCAAAGTGTCTTGAGGCTTGGCAGCCCCTGGGATGAAAAGATCTTCACAGCACTCTTACTGAGCCCTTGCAAATTACTACGACCCAGCTCCAGGGCCAAGAGCCCCCTTCATGTGCAATTGAGGAAAAGCACCTTGCTGCCCTCCAGGGGAGGGTAATGCAAACTAACCCAGGGTGCCTGAATGAGGGTTTAGTCACCAAAACACTTCATCAGCCTGAAGTGTCCCTCCATTTACGTTTTCAGTTTTGCTGCCTCACAGACACACTTGTCCTACAGCAATCACTGACCTGGGAAACTAAAGTGAGCATGAACGATCCAAATGCAAGTTACTTGCCCAGCAGGGCAAAATCCTCCGCTGGATTTTCCTGAAGACCAGCAGCCTGCCCTACTTGTGAGCTGGCTTTGTGCACTATTTGGGTAAAAAATTCTCAGTGGAGAAGAACAGAAGGAAATCTGCTTCTGCATTTGTTGGGTTTGAAGGCTGAGTGCAATGCCCACTCCCTGCTAACCACGGTTTGTGTCTTCTGCCCCAGGAGGGCTCTGACTCTTGCGTCTCCCAAATGTCACATGTACAAAGCTACCCATGGCTTTATTCTTAAAAAGCTACTGGAAGGTGATTTAAGCAGCCTGGAAATGTATATATTTATTTCATTTATTTCCCAGCCTTTCCCTCATCTAGTCAGGGTTTCGACTTGATTTAAAAAAAGAATAAAATCCTGAGGTTCTTCCTTGGATATTGGCAAGACTTTTTCTTCAGCAACATAAAATCAAACACTTTTTCCTTCTTTACATTTCTCACTAATTTTCAGAGGGCAGGCTTTAATCCGAGCCCATGCTATCCTGGTCTTTCTGTTTTCATTTAGGACTCCTTGGAAGGCTTGCTCAGGGTTTTAATCAAGTGATACTTGTTCATTCCCTCAGCAGCCTGGCTGTGTCTAATACAGAAAGATAAACAAGGAATTAGTAGCGTTTTCTCGACGTACCACACAGCTCTGCTCACTGAGGGGTCAGGAGCTTCTCCCCATCTCCGTGCCTCCTGCCTCCAGACCAGGTACATGGACCATGGCTGAGGCTGCTTGTGCAAAAAGCAGCACTATGACACCAGCTTTAGTAACACAACTGTAGGCTGTGTTACCCACAGGAGTCCATGAATTAACTGGCGTACCTTAAATTGCTGCTATCAAATTGGTAATCCAGGATTGGGGGGTAATTTGTAAAGCCTACTAGACAAGTATGCAAAGAGTGCTGTGAGTGAGATCTCCAAATAATAACTGTCACTGCTGGAAGCTAATGGTGTGCTGTCTGTGTTCTGAAAACAATTAATGAATAATTTATTTACTTTGTAAAACTTGCCTTGCTCTTTGCCCTCTTTGCTCTGTTTTCTTTGCTGCGTGTCAGTCAAATAGATAACGTGGATCAATTCGCTGCTGAGTAGATCAGAGAAAACCAGTGGAGGGTCTTCAGTGGCAACTCCTTCAGATGCAGAGCCAGAGCCCACAGGCACTCATAGCCTTTAGCAGCCCCTCCCGGGACCCCTGCCCTCCCCATGGCCAGCATCCCTGGGCCTGGGACTGCCTGGGGGTCCTGTTGACCCTGTCCTGCATGTTCTCTCCTTACATGCTGCTGCAGGTGGGACTGTGGTGTGGCACGGTGCTTGCTCCCCATCCCCTGGAGAGCAGTGGACACTTGCTACCCCGGGAGCCAGGCCACCCAATAGAGAACGGTGCTGCAGGGGTTTGGTCTTGCTTCTTTGAGACAAATCTGCTGGTTTGGGCTGTGCATTACAGGTTTTCCAATACATGGTTTTCACTGTCTGCTGTTTGATTATTTTGTGTAGGCTGTGATCAGCTCCTTGCTTTTAAAAGCTTACTGTGTGCAGGATTGGGTCAGCAGACCAGGTCCTCCCGAGGATGGGCACCTAAAATGGTGCATGCAGAGTGCATGCCTCACAGCCTCATCTGAGCCTTGGAAAGCTTCTGCAGATTGGACATGGACCCTCACCCCAAAACGCTCAAGCCATACACAGCTTACTTGAACAAAACATGTCCTCACAGATGGGATCAGGCCCCTGGGCAACCAGTGTGGTTCACATCCCACCCTCAAGAGAGTGCTCCAGGAGTTAGTCTGTGTTGTCCCATGGGTGCCTCTGCAGTTGCAGCCCAGCAAAGCACCAGCAAAAGCCCATCAGATGCATGTTCTCCTCCTGCTCTGTGTGCTTTTCATTAGAAGGTCCTTGAAGGATGCAGAATTGCTTTACAGTTTTCAAAAGAGGCCTTTTAATAAGGCCTGACTGAATAACACCACATTGACCTTTCTTCACCTAAGGCTCAGCGTGGCTGGCCACACAGCCAGACTGACTGACCAACACTCTCTGGGCTGGGAGTTAAACTTTAACATGAACTGGAGGGAAAGAACCCAGATATGACTCAGCTGCCATGTCCTTCCCCTTCTCCTCCCCGCTGGTGAGGACAGGGAGTGGGGACGCAACAGTAAGAACCTGCAACCTCGGGGCTGCCCCAGCGATGGAGCCTGGTGATCCACAGGGGAAAAGAGTCGCTGTCGTTGGCGGTGGTCTGGTAGGAAATGCAACTTGATGGCTGTGTGATTGCATTTGCCAGGGCTGTAAAAGCATTGCTTGGATGTGGGGTTTGAATGCTTTTTCTGCAAGTTGTTCCTCCTTTAGATGAGGAGGTATAATGGAGGAGTCGGATGAGTTCTCACTGCAGGAAGCAGCAAAGCTCATTTGAGGACTTGGTAGGAGACCAGTGCTTTCCCTGGATAGAAAGCTCTGACATATCCCAGAGACACAATGCATCTGGCTCTGAAGGACAGCATGGAGTATTGGAACACTTGAGTCTCTCTTGATTTTTTTCGCCATTAGCTTCTTGGTCCCTGTGCTGCTGGAAAAGAGAGATGACATGAGTCTGTAGTTCTGATAGTGACTAATGATGGAAATTAAATATCAAGCAGGACAAATATATACTGTCCTTTTTAAGGACTCATCTTGCTTTTGCACAGGTCTAGCTTCCTCTCGTGTGTTCCTAAAGAACTGCAGTCCTCTGAATTCTATTGAGCAAGATAAATAGAGTTCAGAGAGGAGCAGGGAGCTGCCCTGTACCAGCTCCTGTTGTCTCTGGCTGAAGGGGCTGTGTGTATCACTGTGTAATCACTGTGTGTAGACAAGTCCTGAACCCGGTAGGACTTAAAATGATGAGTTTTGATGGGTAATTTTTGTCTTGGAGGCTCTACAGGCACATCAGTTGTGCTAGAGAACTTCTCTCCAGGAAGAAGTCCTCTAGGTTCTTGATCAGAAGGTCTTCCTGTACATGCTGAGCTGCATCCCCTGACTGCTGCATCTCAGTATTGATCTGTGATATAGCTACCATATAGCTACTAAACACCTCATTCACCATTCCTGATCCTTCTCTTGTAGGTGGGTGCATTAAATGCCTGTTTCTTTGCTAGACGAGGTTTCTGTGTTGATGTTTATGAAGCCAGAGAAGGTAAGTTCAGCCTGATCATTACTGCTCTGTTAGTGTTTCTGTCCCTTTATTGATAACAATTCTTGAAGAAGCAAAAGAGGAATTATGTGAACTCACTGAAACTGCAGAAAGAAAAAGAAATCTGAAAATGTGACACTTTGGGGATATTCTTTTCACTCTTCCCTTTAGCTCCTGTGGTGGTGGGGAGCATTTATTTGAAATATGTTGTCTTGTGTGGAGGGAGCCTACACTTCAGCTACTAATATGATGCCCTTTTTAATGCTCTTGGCTTAAATATTAATTCAAATCATCACATTTGAAAATTGGTCTTTGCATGAAGAATTACAGCACAGTGCCATTGAACCAAGCTGGGTCAGAAGTCTGGAAACAAAGGCTGCTGTTAATGGTGCAGCATCTCTGTGAGGTTTAAAAGTGTCAACTTGACCTTGTAACTACTGCCACTGGTGGTGAGCAGAGCTGGTAGCGAGAGGAGCAGAAGGATGTGCTTCCAGCTCCACAGGGCACTGCAACGGAAAATGATGATTTGGGGCACAAGTTCTGGCTGAAAGGGAGAGAAATTGTTTGCCTTCAGGGCCTATCGGCTGACAGACAGATAAAACGTGGGCAGAGAGGGCAAGCCAAGCAGCAGATGAGAATGGTGAAAAGGAAGGTGGAACTCAACTCAAACATGCAGCAAAGGGAATGAAAAGCCCCATGTGACATGTGGCCTCTGTGATAACTCCTCCTGCTTTGGCAGACACTGAGATGGGCAGTTCTGCTGTGCCCATCCTGGGTCCAGCACACAGCTGCAGAAACGGGGGGGTCAAAGCAGCCAGCTCCAAGTGTGGCCAGCAGGCTGCAGGCATTGAGCAAGAGCAAATGGCCTTTCACTGGGGTTTTACTCTTAAACTCTTTGCTGGATATTGTGTATTCTAGAAGTTTCACAGGTTCAAAATGTCTCTGATCACTCTTACTTGCCTTTTAAGTCAGAGAGATTTTACCACTTTGGTCCAGTTTTTGGCCCATTTCTTGTGCTGAGATGCAACCCTGAAAGCTATTGGGATATGCCACATGCACTGGTCAGACAGCCTGGGAAGCCTGAGTGAGGCTGTTCACAAGAGGAACAGGCCAGCACTGAGACATTCCCATCTGAAAAGTGTTGGAGAAGGTGACCTGCCAGTGTCACCAGAAGCATCAGTCTGTGGGTGTCAGCAGAAGCTGCCAAGCATTCATCGCTCAGCTCTCTCCACCTGGAGGGTAAATGACTTTCAGTGATGATGTGCCCTCCAGCACTGTGGGGTGCTGTCAGGATCCAGCACTCCCTTTGCAGTACTTGGCTGCAGCTGCTTCTTCCAGCCTAAAGGTAGCCCCGAGAAAGCCACCCTCAAAGCTGCTTGGCTGCCTTCCCAACGGCTGAACTTGCCCTCTGATACCTGCCCTTTCTGCACACAGAATCGGGGGACAGGGACTCCCCACTGTCCCACCTGTGTCGCTGCAGGGATTTGGGGAGATGCCACTCACACCAAGCTGTGGCATTGGTGTCTCCATACCCAGCTGCTCTTTCTACAGATATCCGGGTGGCCACCTTTGCCCGCGGCAGAAGCATTAACTTGGCCCTGTCCCACCGAGGCCGCCAAGCCCTCCGAGCCGTGGGGATGGAAGAGCAGGTACCCTGGCAGCTTCGTGTCAGTGGGGGGGTCTCTGTGGTTAAAATGCCGTTGACTGCCAGCTGGTGATGGGCAGGTTTTGTCCCACTGCCTGCCTGCAGCCTGGCTCTCCACTGCTTCATGGCACAGCCACCAATGGAGATTCCCCCAGGCTACGCTCAGCACCCAACCCCGGGCAGCTGGGCTCTGCTCATTGCAGAGGGTGCTTCCCTTGGAGACCAGCACCCAGCAAAACATTCCAGTGTTTACTGCTGTGCTGTGCTCTCCTCCCTCCTGGGGGGTGAGGGCAAACAAGGTAGGAGTAGGTGAATGCCCAAAAGAGCTGGAGTACCAGCAGGATGGGATAAAGAGGGCTACTTACCCACTGACACGTCTAGATTTGTGTTTTCCCACAAACCCTTGAGCTTTGGGCTGACCCCTGAAATTTGCGCACACCCACTTCTGCACTTCTGGTAGTGGTAGGGTCTTCTGGTCCCTGGCTCCCTGCAGAGGAGGAGCCCAGACTTCAACAGGTTGAATTCCAGCACTAGGATGTAATTTGCCTGTCATCCCCTTCGCTGCCAAGCACCCTGAGGCTTTTCACGTCCCTTCTCTCAAAAAAATATTTTCGCGCTGATTTTGATGAGTGACGTGGTCTTGACAGCCCTGCAAAATTTTGCCCCCTAACTTGGATAGTCACACAGAAATGTATGAGCAGAGAGCATCCCGCTCATGCTTGGAGGAATGGGGGAATGGCATTGGGTGGCTTGGGCCTTGCTCCTCGGCAGCGCAGTTTTGTCCAGAAGGTTGGGTGGTGTTCCCTTCCCTTTCAGATTGTGTCCAAAGGCATTCCCATGCATGCAAGGAGGATACACACGCCTTCGGGGAAGAAGTACTCTATCCCTTATGGGAAGAAGAACCAGGTACTGGTCTCATGCTGCCACTCAGATGTTTTGCAGAGCATGAGGGGGCTTTCATGGGATTTGTGGCTCCGTGAGATGGATAGTTCCCCCCTCTTAAAGGGGATGCTGTGAAGAGGAAAGGGATTGTGTGACCCTCCAACTTCAGCAAGGCTATTCAGCGAGTGTGGTGCTTCTTGTCTTGTGGTGCAGAGCATCCTTCAGCAAAGCCTCCTGAACCCCGTGTTTGTTTGCCTTGCAGTACATCCTCTCAGTGGACAGAGCAAACTTAAACAGAGAGCTGCTAACAGGTAGGTTGCCAGGTATGTCTGCACTTTTACACTGTTCACCAAGGATTTAGGGTTTACCCCATGAACAGCAGCACCAGGTTCTCTTTGCCTGTGAGTGTGGCATAACCTCCTCTCAGAAAGTGCAAGCGTGAACTAGTTGTGTTTTTAAGAAGAAAATCTGTGCTGTTTCCCTGCTGCTTATCAAAGGATATTCAGACGAGTCCCCCCCAGACCATTCTGTGTATGCAGAAATCCCTAAGGAGCAGCCCTTGTGCCTTCACCCTTGAGCGGGAGCTGCCTCAGCACCCTGGCTCCTGGCACTGGCATCTGCTCCCAGAACTTTACCAGACAAAGCTGGAGATGACTCCTCAGCTTTGCCACAATTCATGGCATTTTCTGCAACCCGATTGTACAGAGACAATTAGAAATTGGAGCACAGTGGCAAAGTGTGTAGGACAGATTTCCCTAAATTTTCCAGTGATGACAGGCACCACATCCCATCCTGAAATGCAATGTGGTGGTGGTGGAAACCACCGTGTCATTGCAGGGAAGAAAGAAATCTTTGCAGGATTCCTTGCATTTTTAAACAGTTTTCACTGCAGTTGACCAAATGCAGTCCTAGTGTGCCCTGCCTGCCAGCCATCAACTCAACACAGCAATCTTACTTGCTGCAATGGCAAAAGTGCCTATAATTTAGGGATCCCTTGGACATATTTTTGGGGTCACGGTACAAGCACCTACATTTAGTTGTCTTTTCTTTTCACAGCTGCTGAGAAGTACTCCAACACTAAACTGTACTTTGGCCACAAGCTCCTAGACTGCAATGCAGAGCTGGGGACATTAACCATAAACAGGTAATCCCTGCACAAGCCTAGGGTCAAGCACTGGGCTCACTAATTTTCTGCTTAATCATTCATAAAGCCTCAAACAATTGAGCAATCTCAGTTTGAAACTAGTGTGTTATTCCTGAGCAGGGCAAAACTCTGTCAGCTTTGGAAAGGAGAGGCATCAAAGCGGGGTTCGTAAGGAGACTGAAAAAGATTTAAGCAACTCTTTATCTGCCCAGCAGCCTGGCAGCAGGCTAGGCACATGCCTGCTGACCTAGGGATAAACTGCAAGGAATGCGGGAATAAAAGTGCAAGGAATAAGCTCAGCAGTCTCCATAGCACTGGTTTTCAGGGAGAGATTGCTCATCAGGGAGGGCAGCAATTGACCTCCTTTCATAGTTGTGTTAAACTCTGATTATGACCCCCATCCACCTGGGGATGCGGGCTCTGTAAAACAGCAGCATTACCCCAACAGGGGTCACACTCTTGGCTAGGTCTGCCAGAGTTATGCTTTTGGTAACTCACACGATAATTATTCTAGTGCTGAGTTTCCCAGACAGTGAAAGCCAGTCTTCCCTCACCGTAGAAGATTAATAATGCTGGAGGTGACACTGGCATTTTGGAAAAGGCTCAGTGGTACACTGTGCTCAGCGGTGCTAAGCTGGCCTGGAGTTATGGCAGGGTTGATCCAAGGAACTCTCTGGCTTTCAGATCTGACCAGCAGCCATTGGAAGTCACCTACGACCTCATTGTGGGATGCGATGGGGCCTTCTCAACAGTCAGAAAGCAGTTCATGAGGCAAACACGCTTTAACTACAGCCACGAGTACATTCCTCACGGCTATATGGAGCTAACCATCCCTCCCAAGGATGGAGACGTAAGTGTGCCTGTCCTCAGAGCTGCTGCTGCCTTTGTAGATGGGGCACACTGCTCCCCTCTAATGGTGGTTCTGCTACAGCAGCTCTAGAGAAACCTATTTCTTGCGTGGACCTCAGCCAAAGAATTAAAACTTTCACAGGAGAAGGCAGGCATCTCTTCCTCTTCTAGTGGTGGTGCCAGTGTCTTGCTACCTGGTTGCAAAAGTCCTAGAGAGCCTGCCCCAGAATGGTGGGGTTAACTCTAGCTCTGAGAGGTCCTGGAAATATGGGTCTATTGTCTATGGGACTGTATGTCTATCAGGACATCAGTGATTGCAACCCAGCAGATTTTTGCCCATCTTTCCTATCCTTTCCTCTGCTCTGTGTCTCCCTGAAGCATCGGGTGGCAGAAAGAGGATTTGTGGTCATTGTGTCTTCTCATGGTACAAAGATGGGAACTGGTGTGGCTGATGTGGAAGGCAGCCAGGGGCTGGGCTGGGGAAGCAGGGGCAATCTTTATTCTCTTTCAGTTTGCCATGGAACCAAACTACCTCCATATCTGGCCGAGAAACACCTTCATGATGATTGCACTACCCAACATGGTAATAACCCATGGCCACACTCCCCTGGGGTACGGGATGGAGCTTGTAGGGATGGACTGAACGTGGTGGCAGCCATGTGGCAGGGGCTGCGTGGGGTGAAAATGCACCAGGTGTCCCACAGTTTGGGGGGTGGGGGTGTGTGTGTGTCATGCAGGGCAGGACCTCCTAAGCTGGCCCTGCTTCCCAGCACTGAACCTGTGCCACTTCTCTCTGCCCACACACTTGAGCCCGCTCCAGCTCCCCCCAAACCAGCTCTCTGCAGCTGGATGTTGTAAACCAGACATGGGAATGCCACAGCAGCATGCCAGGCCCACGCTGGCAGGTCACAAGCTGCCCGTTTCTGCCTCCCCCCAGCAGGTACAAACTCACCACAGGTAACAGGGTGGCTGGGTGCTCGTCCCCACTGCACAGGATATGATTGTTGGGTGACAGGCTGGGCACTGAGCAGCTGCTCCACGTGCCAGGTCCTCTTTATGGCCTCTGGGCTTCTTTCTGACCTTCCTCCTTGGCTGGCAGGACAAGTCCTTCACCTGCACGCTCTTCATGCCCTTTGAGGAATTTGAGAAGCTCACAACAGGCGAACAAGTGCTGGGTTTTTTCCAGACCCACTTCCCAGATGCCATCCCTCTCATTGGAGAGTAAGTGTTCCCATCTCCCCTTCACACTCATCAGCGTAGTGCCACAACGCCGGGGGATGCATCCCCACCCAGCCTCAAGGTCCTAGTGATGGAGTCACCTGTGGTTGTGAATGCTGCTGGGGCGGACCCCCATGGCCCATTGGTCTGAAGGAGGGGAAGTGAACAGACCAAGCTATTTTGAACTTGAAGGATTTTAGACAACAGACAGAGAAAAGCTGGGCTTGGCAAAAAAATCCCCAAACTCCACTGTGCTGACTAACCAAAATCTGGTACTTATTAATTTTACGGCTAAAACAAGTATCAGAGCTGTGAGCCACAAGAGCAGGCAGTTCTCAGCAGTGTCCTGCTCCCTGGACAGTGGGGACCCTCTCACTGCTGGCAAATGGCAGGAAGGCAGCAGCATGGAGCCACAGCACCGTCTGGGGGCCCCAGGGATCAGGATTACCCTTTCCAGCACGTGTCCTGATGGCCTCGGCTCTGTTAGAGCATCCTCATTTTCCTGCAAAGAAAGAAGCTCCTCAGCCAGTGGGAACTCCAGCCCATGCTATTAGTATTCTGCTTTGCAACACAGTTACCTGTTACAGGGTTATTTTTGCTGGTAGTAAGGGTCTCAGCTGTGCTAGGAAGTTGCCTTTCCTCTTAAGCAGACTGTGTCACAGGACTTCATACAAATTTAGAAATGCAGATATCTTCTAGTATATCATCTTTCCTCCAGTGGCTGCCATCTACCCCTGCTCGTGGTAAGAGGACTGAGATGTCGATGGCACCCTTTCTCCTGGTCAGGTTGGGTCCATAGTGGGGAGCACGTGAAAGAGGGTTTGCAGCCTCCACATTTTCCCAGCACAAATACCCCATTTTGAATAGGCTCGACTTCTGGATCCCAACGCTGGCAGTGCCCATGACCTTCCTGAGCTCCCATGTTGTCTGACTTACTCTTCTTGTCTCTTGTGATGCCACAAGTGAAGTGTCTGTTGTTTTGCCCGAAGGCGAGAGCTGAAGCACGACTACTTCTTGCTGCCAGCCCAGGCCATGGTATCTGTGAAGTGCTCCTCCTACCACCTGGCGTCCCGCTGCGTGCTGATGGGAGACGCAGCCCACGCTGTCGTGCCCTTCTACGGGCAGGGCATGAATGCAGTAAGTGCACGGCTGGCCCTGGGTCACCCGTGTCACTTGGGTCACAACTCCTTTTACCCAGAAATGCCTGGTTTTAGAGTGCAGCTCTACAGAGTTCAGGGCCCGTTGCACAGTCTGATGTCCTCTGCATCGGCAGGTGTTGAACTCCCCTCGGACACGTGGCTGCTCAGTAGGACCTGGTTGTCCTCAGGGGAAGAGAGGGAATGGGAAGGTGTTGCAACCTTCCCATGGGGCAGAAACCTGTGTGGGAGGGTGGTCCAGCAGGGCAACCCCACGCTGCTGGGAAGGGCAACCCCCTGGATCTCCCTGTGAGACCTCTGGCAGAGTGGCCTGGAGTAAGACCCCTGCTGTGGAGCTGTGGTGAGCAGGAGCCTGCCCATGTGAACAGCTACACTAGCTAAGCATCCGCGAGAGCACCTCTCCTGAACATGTTGTTCCTTCTGCCTGTTTATCCCGTAATTTTCCTCTCAGGGCTTCGAGGATTGTCTGGTCTTTGATGAATTAATGGACCAGTTCCACAATGATCTTGGTGAGTGAAGGTATCTGGAGAGGAGCAAGAGCAGAGGAGGATCCCTCTGCAGCTGAAGGCAGCTGGATACCCTGCTGAGGGTGTCACTTTTTTGTTGCAGGTGCCTGCCTCCCCGAGTTCTCCAGGCTGAGGGTGCCAGATGACCATGCAATCTCAGATTTAGCCATGTACAACTACATAGAGGTAGGAGAGCTGCACACAGAGTGTGCTCCTGTGGGCTGTGCATACAGCAGCACGCTGTTGGGATGCACACAGCCAGCAGAGGCTCTGGCAACGTCCTGGTTGGGCTGTCACCCGGGCAGACTTTAGCCAGAGAGCTTCTTGGGAATGCCACTGGGGCAGCTCTGCTCCCCGAGGTGACCCCCAGGACCTCCCAAAGTGGGGGAGCTTTGCATGGGAGCTCTGCCCAGACACCCTGCAAAGGGGTGATGGTTGCTCTGTCGCAGATGCGTGAGCATGTGAATTCAACGTGGTTCATTTTCCGGAAGCATATAGACAACTTCCTCCACACCCTTATGCCTTCCACCATCGTCCCACTGTACACCATGGTAAGGCCAGCACCTTGGTCCCCAATGCCCGAGCTGCTGCGAGCACCTCCTGGCTGGCTTTGAGGTGGTGATGTGCTCATGCAACCCTCCCAGGTGACCTTCACCAGAATTCGCTACCATGAGGCACTTCAGCGCTGGAAATGGCAGAAAAAGGTTGGTCAGTGGTGGTGCCCATCCTCCCCATGCCACGAGCCTTGTGAGCATCCTGCACACCTCAGCTGCAGGGGGGGAGCATTGGTGGTGGGACACCACCAGGTGTGAAGACTTTGCTTGGTGCCGCAGCACAGGAGCAAACCTCTGCTGATGGTTTCTCTGTGGGGTTTCTCTTTGCACTTGCAGATAATTAATCGAGGGCTCTTTGTCATGGGGGCAGCAGGACTTGGTGGCACCTACTTGCTCATAAAGAGGTTAACACAGAACATGGACTTCTGCATGGGAAACTTGTGGGGCTGGTCCCATTATCTGAGGAATATTGGAAATTTTCCCTTTGGGACACAAGTGGCTTAAACGTAAGAGGAGCTCCTGGTTGTAATAAAAGTGAAGGGTTGGCCCAGTGGATGATGTCATTTGTCTAGGGATGTGGCCTGGTAGCTTCTGCAGACCTCTTGCCCCCTTGGGGGCAGTGGTGGTCCCTCTCCCCAGGTGGCAGGAGCCCATTGGATCACAGAGTGCCAGGAGAGCTTCTGTTGGGGCCCGGGCACATCTCTGCCTAATCTCAGCAGCCTTGTCTTGAGTGATGTGGTGTGTCACGGGCTGGATGTGGGTTTTGTGTGCAGTAATGGGGGAAGCTTCCTCCCCACCCCAGAAAAAAGATGGTTCAGTTATTCTTGGTGGAAATTAAACAACTTTTAAAAATGATGTCCTGGGGTAGCACTCGAAGCCTGGAGAAAGGGCTGTTCCACACCTGGCTGAGAAATACTTCTGACTTCTGCAAGCAGGTCCCCACAAAGGGACCACCAAGTCTGCAGGTGAAAGCAAGAGCAGGGGCCTGAAGGACTCTCCTAGCTCACTGTTTTCCTCCTGACATTTTGCATGTGCCCTAGCATGTACTGCTGCCTAATGCAAAAGTCTGGATCCCTCATTGATTTTCTCTAATTGTCCATGTATGTGGTTGGACTTGTACTGCACACACTGCATCAGCAGCAAGACCTGCAGCTGCTGAGAGGGGAGACTGAGAGTTTCTTCACGTTTAAGTAACAACACTGTCTGCCTGGGCCCTGGCAACGGGCACCGTGTCCCACAGACCCTGGGCCCTAAAGGAAACCTCTGGTGTCTTTGTGCAGCCAGATGTGGGGTGCACAGGACATACACTGAGTTAAGGTTCCTTGAGCCAAAAATAACTGCAGGCTAGGATAGCATTGGGGGGGTTCAAACACTTTCCCTCTTTTTACCTTGCTCTAGACCTCACGGTCACTGCTGGAGAACAGTAAAATGGCTCAAATTAACCCCTGATCTGACAGAGTGCAGCCACACTTGTTTAAGGTGGTTTACACATAGCTGCCAGCAAATGGGCAGAGATAAGCACTGGTTTGCATCATTTAGTAAGTAATTTTTGGCTTGCAAGGGAGCACTTCTCAGGATGTAAATGGCAAATCAGTGTAGAAGACAATTTGTTTCTCTGACCATCATCTTTCCCTGTAACTCTCTGTGGGAGATACTGGTAGCAATGACAGGATTGTGCTGTCCTTGCACCTGACTCTTAGCAGGACAGATGTATTTAATCATGGAAGACAAAACCAGGGGCTATGAGGATGAAGAACTGCCCACAGTAAGAGGTTCAAGATCATCTGAGGAGCCTGAAGGTATGTAAGTCCATGAGACCTGATGAAACCCATTCCCAGGTCCTGAGGGAGCTGGGGGACAAAGTTGCTAAGCCGCTTTCCATCATATTTGAGAAGTTATGACAATCTGGTGAAGTTCCTGCTGACTGGAAATGGGGAAACATAACCCAAATATTCAAAAAGTGAAAACAAGGAAGACCCAGGGAACTACAGGCTGTTCATTCACACCTCTGTGTCTGCCAAGAGCATGGAGCAAATCCTCCTGGAAAATAAGGATGTGATCCGTGACAGCCAACATGGCTTCACCAAGGCCAAGTCATGCTGAGAAATTTGGCGTCCACCTAAGTTGGTAAATAAGGTGAGAGTAACAAACATCATCTACCTGGACTTATGCAAAGCATCTGACACTGTTCCACATGACATACTGGTGTCAAAATTGGAAAGTCATGGATTTGACAGATGGACCAGTTCAGGAAGTGGCTGGATGGCCACACTCGAAGGGTTGTGGTCAATGACTCACTGTACAAGTGGAAGCCAGTGACGACTGGTGTTCCTTATGGGTCAGTACTGGGACCAGTGCTGTTTAACATCCTTATTGGAATCATGGACAATCACAGAAACTTAGTGGTTGGAAGGGACCTTTGAGATCATCAAGCCTAACCACATTAAAAAACAAAACACAAACAAACTTAAAAAACCAAAACAAAAAACCCATAAAACCCAAAAAAACCACACACAGAAAAAGCACCCACCAACTAAACCCCACACCCACAACAAACCAATAATCTTGGGCACTAGAGCATGCCCTGAAG
>BJBW01004826.1:12443-32178 GCA_004320125.1 Scolopax mira
GCAGAGGAGGCAACGAAGCTGGTGAAGGGCCTGGAGAATAAATCTGAGGAAGAGCTGCTGAGGGAGCTGGGGCTGTTTAGTTTGAGGAAGAGGAGGCTGAGGGGAGACCTCATCACTCTCTACAACTACTGGAAAGGACATTTTAGAGGGGTCGGTGCTGGTCTCTTCTCCCAGGTAATCATCAAGAGAACAAGAGGGAATAGCTTCAAGCTGCAACAGGGTAGGTTCAGGCTGGCCATTAGGAAACAATTCTTCACAGAAAGAGTGGTCAGAGACAGGAAGAGGCTGCCCAGGGAGGTGGTGGAGTCACCATCCCTGAATGTGTTTAAGAGTCATTTAGATGTGGGGTTGGGGATCTGGTGTAGGGGAGAACTAGAGTAGGTTTGATGGTTGGACTCGATCATCCCAAGGGTCTTTTCCAGCCTGAATGATTCCATGATTCTATAATTCTAATTCTAGCTCAAAAAAAAACCAAAACAGGATCAAGAACAGGCAGTCATCTGATGGCAACCTATTGTAGTCAAAACGGGTGACAGACGAAGCTGGCATTACTGGTGGCATTGTTTTCTGATGTACAGTTCACAAAGCAGCTCCCTGGAGAGAAACCACCTGCTAGATAGCCCTCAAAGGAAGCACACCCCAATTCTGCACCCCTCTCACTGCAAACTCTAGGCAACAGATTTTACATCTCAAAAACATCCAACTAGAAATGAACATCTGGAAATCGTATGTCTAGAAATAAATATCCAACCTCTCCAAATGTAATGTGAGAGAGTTCCTCTGAACTGGGAACAGAAGTTATCAGAACAGGGCGAGCAATCAGCCACATACTCCTTCAGTGACATATTCATTTCTTGGTATCTCAGCAACAATTTCAAAAATTATCCAGGTAAGATTCCTGTAAGAATTTCAGGCAACGAACAACAGCAATTGTAGGTCAAAGCAATTGACTTCTTTACAAAATCCTGGCAGAAAATGACTTGGGATATTACTTAGGCATTTTAAAAACAGGTAAGATATCAAAATAATGCAGAATATTTTTTAGATTAAGACTTTGCAGACCCCTGGTGATTACCTTGCCTCCCCTCATTACTGCCTTCTTTAGAAGGCAAAATTAATTCATTTTACAAAACTGGAACTCTCGATTTCTTATTTTCAAGAAAAGGCAAAGAGAGTTAAGGGTGCGTATGCATGACGTGTCTGCAGGAGCGCAGGGTACCTGAGTGGCAGGTCGGTCTGCTAATTCAACTCCTCCTTTCCTTGAGCTTTCAAGAAATTACCCTCAATAATAAGGCCCCAAACATCCCCACTGTGCTAACAGAGTGAGGAAAGCCAGGAGAGAAAACCATCATCCATTTTAAGCAGCACATCAGGCACCAACCCGAAACATCGCTTGCCAAAGCCAACCCTTAGCACCAAAGTGACCTGAAACACACTAAATGAACTATTAATAAGTTAATGCATTTATTATTTGCTCCGTTGTCCTAACTGTCATCAGTTGTTAATTGCAAATTATGAGCTGTAATTCTAATTTTTACAATTTGAGCTTAAAGCCCCACTTGCCAGCAGCCCCACTGAATTTAGGCAGGCTTTAGGCAGGCAGAAGATTCAGTTACCTGGCCTGAATCAGGGATGAGGTCTCTGATACAGGAAAGGGACTTAAAAGCATCCTGGTTTGGCAACAAAAACCATGTGCTTCACCCTGAACACATGCTTATTCCTAATTTTAAGCACACATTCTAATGCTATGCCAAATAAAAGCCTAAAATCTCATCCTGCAAACTCTCAGGCAGGTTATATTAAAGCAGCTTCATTGACATTAAGAGGAATTTAGTAACTCGAGGTAAATTACTCATGAGGATGTTTGCAGGATTGGGTCTTACCCAATTCCAGACCAATGAGAGATTCGTAATCCTGATATTGCCTTTAGAATATTTCCCTGACAGGCTGAGCCCATTTCCATCACGTAGAGACTACATGTTACAAGGAAAATATTGCCAACTTTGATATGAAGAAAAATCCTCTGGGCTGTATCATTCCCTGTAATAAAATAAACTAAGATAGAAGCAAAATGGAAACCTGGAATAAGTCATGTAACCGAGCTGCATCATAAAAGCTATTTACAGGCTTGAAATAATCAGATCAATGTGCAAGTCAAAAAGTTTTGCAATTAAAGTCACATATTTCAAACCAGCTCAACAGAGGAGTGGGAGAGAGGTTCCTAAATGTGCTTTTGAAGTTCATGGAGCTTGATACTGGGTCCTCAAAGTTCCTAGTGCTCAGGGGTCTGAAATGGCAGTCCATGAAAGTTTCCCCCTCATCCTTAAGGTTTGGTACCACCTCAGAAGGGAGGCAGGCAAGCAGGCATATTTGAAAGTTGTCACTACTAACGTGACCCTGTCTTAGTTTTTGCCCTTAGCCCAAAACTATGGACTATTCCTTCAGCCCTTTCTAAGGCTGAAGTGGCAACTTCATTTGCTCCATCCAGCAAGCAATAAGCCACCAGCTCAGAAATGGGTTTAATAACATTAACAGCAATACCAGCTGAATAACCAGCCTTTTTGACTATTATTACTGGAACACACGCTCCTGATGCCAACATATTTCTGAGCTGGCAGTGAAGAAATTGTTCCCACACCTCGTACTCTTTAATAGTTATGCTAAAAATTACAGAAGTACTTGCAAGACAAGGTTCACAGAACTGCTTGTGGGGTCTCAGTCACCCCAAAAGTTATGTGTGTACTTTGTTCAAAGTACCCAATTTACCCCATTGATCTCAATGCAACAACAAAAAAACTTACAGCTACTTAATGCATAAAGTTCACAGATGCTGATCAGGTTAAAATTTCAAAATGTCATTTTCCTGCTTGGAAAAAGAAAAAAACCCCACAACCCCAAGCCATTCCATTCTCAGAAAGCTAACTCACTGAGACAATTTTCTAACTTCAAAGATTTTTCATTTTAATCCTTTTCAGAAGCTAATGGCTTCATTTCATAATATCCAAAAACTTATAAAAGAGGTCTTAGAGGTAGATTCTTAAATATATTTATTTAAAAGTTGCATCAGCATTTCTCCTCCCTATCTGTACTTGCTCCAGAGATAGGGCCAAGCACCCAAAAGCAGAAAAAAAGAACCACCACGAAACCTGTAAATATTCCCAACAGAATTCACCACGGCATCGTAGGGCAGAAAATTCCCAGGTGAGAAGGTGCACTAAAATTGGACCAGGAGCCTGACTCTGCCACACTATTTTGGCCAGAAGCAGAAGGAAGAATCTCACTAGGATAACAGGAACATAAATTGTCCTTTTCAAAAATAACCAATGTGGTTGAAATATAGGTAAGGCTATACATTACACGTGAAACACAGCACAGCATGCTTGCACTTAAATCAGGAAAAGTCCTTTCAGGACCTGGAACCTCAGGCTTTACCCTCCAAACCACACCATGAGCCCTTCCCATTCAAATCCAGCAATGATATTGGGGCAAAAAGAAGAAAATATTTGAATGTGCTCAAACTCTGCACGTTAAAGCAGTCCCCCTTCCTGCGGGTGCAGACCTGCCCCATGTGTGTTACCACTGCTTGAAGTTTGGGCATTTTCCATCTTGTCTTGTGAGTGAGGCTGGCTTGAACCACACTCCAGCTGGAGAAAAACCTGTGCTTTCAGTTAGTGAAAAAATGTGAAAAAATTGGCTTTTGTGGCATAAAAAAAAAAAAAAAGAAGAAGAGTCCTTTTTGAAACCTTTCATGACAAGTTGTGAGGTAGAGCCCCCCTGAGCTGGCACCAGCTGCCTAATTAATCAGTGTAAGGATTGTGGAAATCCTGGCAGAAGTCCCTACTCTGCCTGGCTTACCCCTGGAGGTTTTGACCTGGAAATGGAAAAAAATCTGAATTTTGTTGGTTCCCCTTCCAGTCAGGGGAACTCAGAATAACCAAGCCTTTTTAAGGTCTATTCAAAAAATTGCACAGGACCCATGTACACACACACACACTATAGTTTCTACCTCAAAAACACACAGACTAGTTTCATGATAGTGCTCTGGGCTGAATCCTGTAAAAAGCAAGGAAAGAGGAAGAAAATAGGAAGGATGGCTTGTAAAGAAAGTGTTTTCTAAGCAGGAAATCAAGACTCCAGCCTGGGTGTGATGTTTATTGGTCTCCTCTGTCTGGGCAGCTGATGAAGAATTTTCTGGAAGCAGCAGAGCCTTGAAACATGCAAAACTTTAATTCTGCATTAAAAACCTTTCCTGAAATAGGCAGTAATTGTTTATAATTTCTTTCAAATTGAAATTTTCTTCTGAATTTCCTATGCTATTTACAAAAAAAAAAAAAAACGTATTTTCCTAACCTGGCTCAAATGTTTTCTGTTTCAGCCTAAAGCCATGCTAAGGCAACCATTTTTATATATCCACCCATATAACTTCTCTCTGGAAATCAATTTCATTTCTGCCTTCACTTTTAATAACTCTTTAGATAACACAAGAAGTTTCTCATTTCAACTGCGCCTCACTTCAGAGTTGCATTATTTCCTCCTGGCCATAAGAGCGGTTTGTTTTTAATACACTGTTATTTTTCAGCTGCCTTTCTGGGCCTCGGGCTTTGGCAAAATTTGGCTGTGATTAACAATATGCTGTTCACTTGCCCTGCACCCTTGGATGTGCTCAGATTTTTTGTTTCTACTCTTTACTGTCGTTTTGGTTTGTTTTAAAATTTATTTAGCAAGTTGTCTAACTCCACTCAAAATGCTACAATTCTTTATAAACCTAGAAAGCAGTTGGTTTATTTTTCATCAGTTGGTTTATTTTTCATCATTTTCAAGACTAAAGATGCACTTTAGTCTTGAAGATTATTAAGCATGCTGGCTGTCGTGTGTTTAGAAGACGCAGTAAGCAACGGTGTCAGAAGATTTTTCCAAGAAAAACCAAAGTCATACTGGTCAGCTCTCAGAGCCTCCAGCATTTCTTGTGAAAATCAGCAATGGTGATCTTTGCCACCTCCAACAAAACATTTTTATCAGCCTTT
Organism: Scolopax mira; assembly: GCA_004320125.1. Taxonomy (NCBI): domain Eukaryota; kingdom Metazoa; phylum Chordata; class Aves; order Charadriiformes; family Scolopacidae; genus Scolopax; species Scolopax mira. The sequence continues at coordinate 17,468 of BJBW01004826.1, forward strand.
CAAAGGCAGATCATAGCATTGGCCCTATAATTTCAGGGGGGAGAAAATAAATATATATTGAAGGGAAGAGGCGTGCAAGCCAAGAGGGAAATCTAGATTGCCAAAACCAAAGTGCTTTAGGGAATAGGTTTCAGAGAAGCTGCTCCCTCTACCTTCCCACCTCGATGGCACACACCAAGGGGCCACCACCACCACTGATGTTCATTTTGCTTCTTGGCTCAGCTTTCAATAAACCCATCTGACTTCAAGTGACATCCAGTACAAACCTCTTTTTCCTCCTCTTTTTTTTTTTTTTTATCGCTTCCTTTTCTCCTTTGCCCATAAATCAAAGAAGAAAGGATCAAATGGACAAAACAACAAAGTGGTAAAGTGCTCGCTTCAGGGTTGCAGCCAATCTAATTAATTTTTCATTTAGGTCTGATGTATTAGAGGCCAATCAATCAAGGATTATGTTTACAGAGTTGTAGAAAGAGAGGAGACCAAGTCCTCATTTGTTGTCTGGGCTGTCCAAATTAGTCAGTTAAATGATCCTGGGGGAGATCATAAAGGATATGAATAGGTTCTTGTAAGTACCTTTCTTTTAATTACAGACCAAACAGTCAACACTTCCCGCAGTCCTTGACTTCCCGCCTGAAGGGCAGAGCTGGCTTCTTGGAAGCCAGATGGACGGTGGTGACTTCTGCCACCCACCTTTGGGACAGCACAGCCTTTCTTCATCTCTGAGAGCATCAAAGCAGCCCAACAAGTTCGGGTCACCTGTCTGGTAGGAGCACGGAGTAGCTGCTGCCCAGTGGGTCTCACTAGAATCAACGGGCTCCAGTCTTTCTTAATTCTTTGGGAGCAGAAAAAAAGGAGTATAAAACTGCAATCGGCCCTCATTCTCAGTACTGTCTATATTCCCAGAAAGGTACCAAAAGGTTTCAGGGAAACCTGAGTCTCAAATCTGGCTGTGCAGAATTTTCGCTTTTGACTTAAAAGACCTTTTTGGGGTGATTTAGCAGACTGTTCCCACAACAGTCACACGAGTGCTTTGCTATTGCAGCTTCCACTGCTTGACTTTAAATTACAGCATTGACAGAGGCCTTCTGGGCTTTTTTCCCCCAAAAGTGCATGACATTTGCAAGGTACCTGTTTTGCCTTTTGTAATTAGCCGGGCTACACAGACAGCGCATGGCTCTTACAATATTAATGGTCCTTAATAGCAAAGAATCAATGTGGTGACAACTAAGCAGACAGATGGCTTCAGATGACTTGATAAACACAGGAGGAAGATGAGAAGAAGAAGGGAGTATCACTCAGACAGTCTGACATGACCTTTTCCTACAGACATTTTGTATGGCAAGTTCCCAAAGACCTTTTTAGATCTGAGATGACCAGCACTGAAAAGCCACTTTCCGTGTTGGAGAGCCAAGGAGGATGCAGGGCTCCTATTGACATACACTGCTTGAGCAGGGCAACATGGTTCTCCCCCCAAAATGGTTCTCCCAAGGAACCGAGTACCCTCATACCTTTCTAACAAGCGTTGTAAAATAAAGACAAACTCGCTCAAAGCATTTTGCTTCCTACCTACCGACCCACAGTAAAGCATCTGGACTCTGTGCTTGTTCTTCACCATGGATCAGATGCACCTTATTGACCCTGTTGTGTCTGCAGTGAATCCAGGAGCAGCATGGAGCTACTGCTTAGTAAACAGGTAGTTGCTGAGCTCAGGCTACTCTAACTGCAATATAAAAATGTAGCAGGCCAAAACAGTTAGTTTTCCAAGGTTTTAATAGCTTATAGTATATATGCCTATAAATACTTACTTAAAGGGTGGGTATCGAGAGGATGAGGCCAGTCTTTTTTCGGTGGTGCCCAGGGACAGGACAAGAGAGAACTGGTCCAAACTTGAACATAAGAAGTTCCACCTAAACATGAGGAGGAACTTCTTTCCTTTGAGGTGGCAGAGCCCTGGCAGAGGCTGCCCAGGGAGGTGGTGGAGTCTCCTTCTCTGGAGACATTCCAAACACTCCTGGACACGTTCCTGTGCAACCTGCTGTGGGTGGCCCTGCTTTGGCAGGGGGTTGGAGTAGATGATCTCCAGAGGTCCCTTCCAACCCCATGTCATTCTCTGACTGTAATACAAATTGAGTCCAAAGGCAGCTCCTCTGCTTTGCAACGGGAGGGCTGAAATGAAGACCCAGCACCCACAATGTCCACTTTGCACAACAGATGTGAGACTCAGTAACTAACACCTTCTGCTGTAATTGTTCAGGACAGAAGCAGTTCTAATGACTCCAAATCTTTCAAACTCTTTATAATATGATGACTGAAATTTCAGCAGTCTACTCCATAAAATTATCAAATTAGTAAAAAGCTCAGTACAGTAACACAGCAATGGCCCAAAATGACATTCTTTAAGCTTTCTTTTCACCTGCCACAGCAATGTACTCACTTTCTGCGCAATATTTTTCCATTTCTGTAAGTTCACAGAAGGCTATTGTCTTGTATATGAGATATGTTCAGTATCTCAGGGAATTGAGGGCACAAGGAGCAATAAATAACACAGACACAGAGCGGGGTCTGAACCTTCTTTTTTTTAATACTATGGATTTCTGTATTTGAGACAAGAGCTTGAGAGCGCTCAGGTTTGGCTTTTATTACAAGCTCACCGACTGGCCACGTTAAAAATACAAAAAGAGGGGCAGCAACAGCCCCAGGCAGCTGCATCCCCATGCCACCCAAAACACACAGAGGTATATTTGAGATACACTGGCACAGAGTATCCCATCCCAGCCTCGTCAGACTGGAGCCCTGTCTTCTTTTGCAAGGCAGAGTCTCATCTGAATCAGTTCGAGTTGATGCAGAGCAGCAGATAAACCCTGGCTTGAGAGGGACTAAAGCTCTTACAGAAAATGCCTGGGAGCCTAACTGCTCTAAGTAATGTGGTAGATAAGGAAACTGGTGAAATTTTCTCAACTAGACATTTTTATTGTATCCAAATCAGCTTTTCCCGTAAAGTAACTGTACTTGTTGCAAAAAAAGGTTATTTACATTCTTTGAAAGTATGGTCAAACATAGTCACTGAAGTCAAGCTTCCTTGAAAATCCAATGCCTACATATACACACCAAAACCATAAAATTCTCAAAACCAGAGTTGACAAAACCAGAAAAAAAAAATCCATTTAAGAACATCCATGCTCACACACTACAGCGGTGTGTGACACCAGCACCACAGGTCAAAACACACATCTTGATTTTTTAAAAAATGCTTTGGATCAGTGGATGACACGCTCCTGTGCTTTGTGCAACTGATTATTTCCACATCTAGTAAATAAAGAGAGTTTAGGCAAAGTCTGCCTTTGTTGCCCTTGTGGGGGTTGTCAGCCAGTCTGAGAGGCAGATGGGGAATAGCTGTAATTATTGCAGCAAGTCAACAGAACAAGATAGGAAGCCTTGGGGCCTGAGTCCACTCAGAAGAGAAGAGGAAAAAATGACTTGTTATTCTCAAAGGGATGGTGATGAGGTGGCTGAAGGCATTTACCCAGGGCTTGCAAAGGTTTTGTTGTCATTTTTTTCTGTTTTGCCAATTATTGTTTTTTCCTTTCATCCAGAAGTGCCTCGCCACTTCAGGTGAGGTTGCAGAAAACCTATCAGCTGGCTCCAGCTCTGAGGGCCAAGTTGTATTTGTGCCCTAAAACGGGATCCTGTATGAGACAGGAGTGCTTGCTGATGACTCTTACCAATATTTAGGCAAAAGCAATACATACTTAAAGCTTCTATTCCTTTTATGTGGATATTACAAAGTAGAGATGGATGAGGCTCTGGTCCCCTATTTCTGCAAACCATAGGAGAGCTAGCTTCATAAATTACACCCAGGGAATGTCTGAGATGTTTAAACAAGCAAATGGAAGAGGAATGGCTTTTCCTTGCTTCCTAGGCACTAGCCACCAGCACGAGCCCATTGGCAGTCAGCTTTCCTTGCTGGCCTGTGCTGGGAAATGAGGAGCTGGGTAATTCAACCCCACTCCAGGGGCTGCCGTGAACAGTGATGAGGTTTTTGCTCCACTAAATGCATGTGATGAACCTGATCTACAGGCAGAAATAAGGGCTCTGTGGCAGATGGGGATGTCTTTTGGGCTTACACAGGTGCATCCCTCACGAGCATTTGTCTGGCAGGGGAAAAACATACATGTCCAGTTGCTCTGTGCGAGGCAGCAGGAGCTCAAAATCAGGCCAATGGAGAGCCCTAACGTGATGCTGTGTGGTTTGGTGTCAGCCCTAACAGGATTCACGATGAGATGGGTGGCTCTCAGTCCCCAAAGCCATAAGAGAAGTCCCTAGAGGCTCTAATGAGCAATCCTCTTCCAGTCACATTAGAGTTGTAATGCTGTATATGGGATTTAGCCTTTTAATTACCAGTCTAGAATAAAGCTTTAATCTAGTACTCATGTTCCTCAAAGGAAACTGCTTTAGAAGTGAAATAAATCCAAATTGTAGGGCTGAGAAAGTTACTTTAATCCTTGAGCATTTATACTAGCTTTTCTTTTTTTTTTTTAATAAGACAAAAAAAAATTGATGAAAATAAAGCACTTAAAAAAAAAAAAAAAAAGAACCAGACGGCAGAGTATTAACTCCCTCCCAATTTGTGAAGCTATTGATCAAAAATGCTAAGGTGCCAGTAAAAAGTCAATCCAGCCCTTCCTGGCAAGAGCTGTCAGCTCAATGTCTTGAAAAACAGTGGTTTCTTATCTTTGCACTTGGGACTCTGCAAGATGGGAAGGAAATGCAGTTGTCAAGCTAAGTGCTTCATTCTCCTTGCTTTACTCAGTCCCTCACACCCCCTGTCTACTGGGTATTTCCCACCAAATCCTTCCAGCAATTGTCTAGATCCCTTCCTGTCCTACTGTCACATCAGGGAGAAACATCAGGGCAACAGCAGCAATCATTGCTGATACTCAATTTTTATTTAGTAAACACTGAAATAATTAGTTGCACTAAACATGTTATCAACTGATCCAAACCAATGTTTTCTGCTTCACTCCCTTGCAAATTTTATGCAGGCTGACCTGCAACTCACGGACTCTCTTGCTCCTGGAGTGCCAAGAAGACCTGGAACAGCCCCAGTGCAGCCTCTGCCAGGGCTCTGCCACCCTCACCCCAAAGAAGTTCTTCCTCAGATTTCAGTGGAACTTCCCATGTTCCAGCTTGTGCCCGTTGCCCCTTGTCCTGTCACTGAAAATAGTCCGGCTCCATCCTCCCTCAACCCACTCTTTAGTTAATCATAAGCATTACTAAGGTCTCCCCTCAGCCTTCTCTTGTCCAGGGTGAAGAGCCCCAGCTCTCTCAGCCTTTCCTCATCAGGGAGATGCTCCAATCCCTCCATTATCTTGGTTGCCCTTTGCTGGACTCTCTCCAGCAGTTCCCTCTCTTGAACTGGGGAGCCCAGAACTGGACACAGTATTCCAGTTGTGGCCTCGCTAGTGCAGAGCAGAGGGGAACAATGACCTCCCTTGACCTACTGGCCACACTCTTCCCTATGCAGCCCAGGATCCCATTGTCCCTCTTGACAATAAGCACACATCGTTGGTTCAAGCTTGAGTCCCTCTTCCCAATCCTGCACTATCCCCCTCCTTAGCACTGGAGCCTCCAGAGGTAGTGTCTCTTCTGCATGGAGTCCCACAGGAGAGTGGCCAAGAGGACCTGACTACCCCAGGGGATACAGCAGTATTGGTGGCCATGACAGGGCCACCAAGGCCATTGGGGACCTAGAGGTAGGTTTTATGCAGTCTGAGGCCAAGAAGCCTCATGAAGGATTGTTGCCTTCAGCTACCAAATGCACGGTAAGATGGACTCAGATCCCCTCACCACCCCATGAAGGTGCATGAAAAATAACACCAGCTCAATCAAAGAAGCTATCCAGAAATGAAAGACAAAGAGAAGAAAAGGACACAATAAACTCTCTCTGCTACATGTTCATGGCTGCAAGCCCCAACAGCAGCTCCACCCCCAGCATACACAGTCTTTCTAAGCTCCTTAACCAGCAAAGAGAGAATTAGCACTAATCCTGTAATGAGATAGGCATACAAATCTTGCTGATTTTTAAAATTCAGTTCTAAAGTATAATCATCAGTTTTGGGCCCTCCAATGAGCAGAGGGGGCTTGCTTTGAGAGACAGCCTTTCCTCTTGGCCCACATGAGAGAGGCAACCATGAGGCCCTGGAACTTGTTATTCTTAAGAATAAACAAATGTTAAAGGGTCTGAAATTTCTGAAAAATTTGCATTTTTCACACACATCAGCATGTCAAGTGAGCCATGTGCAGCTGGAAGGACAACAGACTGACATTTCTGACCTTCTGAGCACCTTATGCAGCTGCCCAGACTTGGCACGTCAGTGTTCTTTAGTTATGATTTTAAGTAGAAATCTGCAAAACTTTATTTCTCGTAACAGCACCTGACACCATACAAAGCTAAATTGTTTCTGTACGCATTTGCCTACTGCGCTTTCATCATGACTGTTCAATCCTGATGAAATCGGAACAGGAAGGAAAAAAACGCCACAGAGATGAAAGACAGAAGGAAACCCATTCCACGGTATGATAACCCACTTCAATATTCAATATAGAAAAGAAATTGTTCCCCACCAAGAGCAGATGTTCCTTACAGTTCATCAGCACCCATCAAACGCTAAGTCCCTGGTCATACACACGCTTCCTTCCAGCTTTGATCTCTAATGTTACCCATGTGAGTGATTTCTATAAACAGGCACCTGTTGTTATTTGAATTAGAGCAGCACGTACAGATTCCAGGTTGGGGCTTGGGCTCAGCTCTACCAAGGTACGTACAAGGCACCTGCACACACACAGAAAAAATGGACTGACTTCAAAGAGCTGTGAGCCACAGGTTTTCCCCTCCAGTTCCCACAGCAAAATGGACTTCATCTCATAGGTACCAGGCTCACCCACCCTAAACAAGTCCAGAGCACCTAGTCTCTAATGCTGCTGGAAATATTCAAGGAAACTGAAAGGCCTTAAAACCACCTTTGAGACCCTGCACAGGATTTCCCAAAGAACCTGGTTCACACACATCCTACTGGGTCAGCTGGCTGTGGTTCTCTGTTATTAATGCCTATTTGAAAACAAGTCCTGATTTTAATTAAACTGGATATCACATCACGTGTCTGGGTGCCAGCTGCTGTGTACGTCATGACTGAAGGAGTACTCATTTAGTAAGGCAACGGAATAGCTGAGTTTTTGCAACTGATTAGCAGTACCACTGCCCCCTGCGAAGTCCAAAGCACCAAAAGTGCAGCATCTCCTAATATCTGGTCTCTGTCTAAATGAGAGTTGAACTTCCAAATGGTCAGTCCCTGTTAGGACCACCAAATTTATCTCGAATTTTGAGCCAGTTTATATAAGGAAAGCTGAATTCCATTAAGCTAAACACATGTATTCCATAGACTTGTGCTTTATACATTTTTTCAATAGCACAAGAAGCCTCTTCTATTGCTAATACAGTTTTCAAAGCCAGCTTTTAAAGAATGAGACAAAGGAAGCACGTTTCAAGCAGTTCACCACATGCAATGTGTCATCAGAAGTGATGGATTAACCAGAACATGCATTTCTTTGACAGCATAGCTTGCAGGGCTTGGTGAGCCCAAGTTCTTTTCCTCTCAATCATGATGGCCTCCGTGAAAGATTTCTTTTTTTCTTTCCTCAGCCGCATTTACAATGTGACTCTCAAACTCCACTGCAACACCCATGCACCCAATGAATTGCTGCTGTCCTCCCAAGCCAGAATCCATCCACTCCCAATGGCCAAACTGACGATGCCACCCACCTAAAGGAAGCAGATTGTTTATCTGGGTTTGACAGTATCAACACATTTCTGTCTAATGTCTTAAAGGATATGGTAGAAGGACTATCATTGTAAGACTATACCTCTATATCCACATCCCATGTCAGAAAGCTTTCCTGCTGCTGGACAGTAGAAAGTTTTAGACATAATTAACCATCTGAGGCCATCCATTATTTTAATGAGTCTGCTGAAGAGCACTCTTCCCTGATAAAAGGCACGTGGAAGACAGTAGTCCTCATTATCTCCCAAAGAGAAGCAAAAAGGGGAAAAAAAAACCCTGCACAAAAACCAGAGAGAAGATGTAGACTGCCTCTGATGTCATGTTTTAATCCTGTGAAGACAGAGGCAATGGTAATGTTGCCATTTTCCCAGGGATGACAGATGGTGGAGACTCCTCTCACTGCGATGTTACAGGTGGCACAGTATCTCAAGCTACAGGCTTTGACAATCTCCATCCGTTTGCAAAAGTCATCTTCAGAGGAGAGAAAGATAGAACAAGGAGCACACAGGCACACTGTAGGTAGCAGAATTAACTGTCCTTAGTAAGACTGACTCCCTCCTTTTCTCTCCTGCTCTGTAGCAAAGACCACATCGAGTTTTCCCCTCTGAAAGCACTTTTACAAAAGGATGAGGGAATTGCTTTGAGCATGAGGGGCAAGTCTTTAGGGAAAAGGGACCTAAACCCCAATGCAGGACACCGTCCCCGCCTGCCTAGCAAGGCTCCTGTTGAGCATCTCCCACCCAAAACATAGGGCAGGTCAAGTTCTGCCAAAAACCAACAGAAGTGTCAGCTGCGACAGCATCATTTTGGATCCTCTATGCAGAAGAGGAGGAGATAAGGCAGGCTCTGAGGAATGTCCTTGGGAAGATACAGACAGGAGGGAGTCAAGGGAGAAAAAAAAAAAGACAGAAGCAAACAGCAGCATTAAAAGGCTCAAAGAGCCGGAAAGGCTACAGGTGGTCACCAGAAGAAAGGTCCCAAGAATCTGTGAACACGGAGCATTTAAACAAGTGGACTCTGCGTGGATCTCCAAAATTTAACACCTCAGATCTCCCAATACCATCGGACATCTGGCCAGAAGATTAGAGAGATTACTGAGCTACGCAAAACTCGGCAGCAACACGTATGGATGCAGTAGAACTAGTCTGCTAGCAATCAACATAAATACAGGCCATCCTCCCCGCGTGGCCCATGGGGTAGAATCCCTTCTTCAGCCCTCTGAGGTGGGCTTCAACACTTTGGCAGCCAAGAAGGGTCTGTATCAGCCTTGCCTAGCGAGTCCCCCAAATGTCATATGCTGCATCCTTAACAAAGCAGCTGGGAAGGAGCCCAGGGGTAAGGGCTGAAGAAGGCTCCTGAGTTGGTTGCAGCTGCAATGAAAGGAATTAATAAGTCAAAATTAATAAGCTCAAATGTCTGTTTTGTTTGCAGCAGATTTGCAGTGGGACTCAACCCAAGAGAGCCCTCGAAATGGCTGCCAGTGTGCCCCGAGTAATTGTGCCAGACTGATTACTGGCTGAAAGGTTAGCTAAGCAAGAGTAGTTCTGAGTGGAAGCACAGGCAGAACATGTTACAGAGGTCATAAAAGCACTAAACCTATTATCTCAGTATGTAATAAACATCATCCAAAGCAAAGAGATTATAATGTGTAAGAAGAGCAGAAAATCCTGATGTGCCAAGTTATTTCAGCTAATCTGCATTAATACGGTGAACCAGCACATTAGCACGTAGGATTAAAGTGGAACCCCAAACCAGGCAGTTGGAAATGTTTTGTTTCAAGAGCAAAGATGATTGTTTCCAGCACCAGAAGAGCAAACACAGCACAGCCTACTGAGGTAGCATCCTGCACTCCTACGTCTGACACAACAAATTGTCTAAAATGGCTCAGCTACTCTTCTCAGTTGCATGTTGAATAAAGCAGGATAGGCACAGAAAATAATTCCATCTAGACAGAGAGGCTTGAAAATAAATGCCTCTATCATCCAGACCTCTCTTGTTCACTCCAAAAGCTTTCACACTGTCAGCGTGGCTTGCTGAAGGCCCTGCTCCTAGTCCTACCACTCCTCTATTTTGGCAGCCAAAGTCCAAGGAAAAGACAGACAAGGGACATGATGAAGCTGGATGAGGAATCGGTTCCCCCCGTTTCCATTCCTAACCCATGGAGTCACTTATCCAAGTGCCAGAGCATGCAGAGTGCCCTTTTCTCAGCATACAAGCTATGCACCAACGTCCCAAAGTGTCACAGAGAGCATCCAACAGACCTCCTGCCCCTAATGTCCACCAAAGGGTACAGCATCTCATCTCCAGCAGAAACCTCCAGCAAGGAACAGGCAATTTAATAGCCAAGAATTCCCTGGATTATTGACTGTGGATCCAAGTCTTCCTCCTCCCACATGATATTTAGGCTCCGTAAATTAAAAACAAGTACTAAAATATTTGTTATGCAAACAAGATTAACAGAGACTGTGACAGGTCTGAGGAGAACGCTCTGGCTGCTTGAGGCTAGAAAAATTTACCTAATTCATTTACAGTTGCACCATTCAAGTGTGTTATTTTGATTTCACTTCTATTAGGCATTTAGACAACTTGACAACATCAGTATCCGTTCATCCATAAGTATACAAAGAACTGTAGTAATTCTTGCTATAAAGACAGGAAAACAAGGCTATCACAGATAGCTCTGCACTCAGACCCTACAGATTGCAGCCAGAGTAGTTTATGAACCAGCTCTGGGCTTTATAATCACTTTCTGGATTCATCTGTTACTATTTAAGCCTTTGTACTCTGGGAACATGCAGAGTCTTTTGGACTCACCTGCTTCTATGTAAGCTTACAATATTTATTTTTTATGTCGCCTCAAGGGGACATGCATGATGTCAAGAAGTCTGCTCTTTGATGGTTATTCGATAGGCATGTAGGAATTTAGGTCAATAGACGATATAATATTTCATTCAGCCTGGTATACAAAGGAAATACCATTTATACTAGGCATTATATTAAGCAGATGTTCCTTTTAATTAAGACACACAGCCTGGCCATAGCTCCTATTCCACATGTGACAATAACTAACTGGTGAAACTGTAAGTCAGAGGGGAGTTCTGGTAAAGCTGAGGACCATTTCAATGCTCCTGATTCATATTCTGTGTAAAATCTAAAGGCAAGTAAACAAGCAAAATTGCAGTGTAAAGTCCCCTGTGTTCTCACTCCAAAATCACTCGTGGAGTTTTCATTCCAGTAAGTAAATGAAGTGCTATTCATTGGACTAGTTTGGGTTTTGTTTTGTTTCTGGGACTATGGCGACTATCCTTCCTCAAAGGGAATGCCCAAGCTTTTCAAAACAGCTCAGGGAATTTTATTATGAGAAGAATAAATAACAATATCATAATAATAATAATATCAGAATATTCATTTAGGTCTTCCTGAGTCAGGAGGACCTGAAACAAATCAGCTTCTTGGTCCCTGTTTGTTTTAGCAAAAAGTAGCTCCAGCAGACAGGGACAGGCTGCAAAGGTTTTCTCCCACATTAAAAAACAAAACAACAAAAAAAGAACAACAAAAAACTAAAGAAGAAAACAATAAAAACTTCCAATGTGGCACAAAGCTTGATGCCCTGAGAAAGTAAATGGATAGACACAGAGGTATCTATAATGCCCCAGGGAAAATCCCATTCCACTGCAATTAGGAGGGATCTCAGTGTCATGCAGAGGTTTTGATGCTATTTTTCTTACTCTGTGCTGAAATAAATGTGTTTGTCTACGGGGAGATGCAAGAAAGGGGAACAAGGCAGTCTCTGAATGCAGTCTTTGTGACATTCTGCCTAATGATTCACCCGTCTATTAGTCACCTAATTTCACAGTTCATAAACTTTCAAGGTTTCCGCTATGAACAGGTCCTGTGGTCCTGGGATAAGAAAGTACTAGTCTTCCATAAAGAACAAGAAAATAAGTTTATGTGATGCTGCTGGCAGCTGGTTTTAATTCTCAAATGTAGACATGTGTGAGAAGAGAAGAAACCCATTCAAGAAACCCCATCATCCCCCAAGACTCTGCCACCCGAAATGGAGAGATGCCTGCCTGCATCACCTTGCTTGCTAAGAGACCCAATGTGTCCATTTTCATATACTTTCATAACAAAGTTGTATTTTCTTCCAGATAATGGCCTATGGCTGTGGTCTGAGGACCAGACCCAATGCAAAGTTGGCTGTTTATGTCACCACTCCCATTGCTGGAAAATGACTGTGTCTGTCACCTTGCTGTTTGCATGTCCAGTTTCGGGACTTGAGCTGCACATTTAAAAGCCATGTTGCAAGAGCAACATTAACTGGAAAAATGAAATCCTAACATTCCTAGTAGACTGGGATCATCCCATGTCATGCATGAGGTGCCCATGGCAGGAAGCTTTCCGTAACCGAAGAAGATAAAAAAAGTCACAATAGAAACTCAAGTTCACTACTCCTATTTGTAGGAGGATTCCTGCTTTTCTGTAATCAGTAGCTTTATGCAAACAACAACTTAAGTAGGAAGAGTTGAAAGGAATTTTATTCCAGAAATGCTTTTTAAACCCTGGTAACAGTTCACTGTTAATTTCCCTCGGCACATGAACAAAATTAGTTTGAAAACGCAAGAATCAGCTGGCAAATGTCAATGGCACGGTAATGGATACATCCTGGAATTTGCCCTATAGGCAGAAATTCATTTGCCATCACCCCTCAAGCAAAAGCCTGAGTTAAGCAGATGGATTAGTAAGGTAAAGGTCAACATCTGTGTTCTGCTTTGGGACAAACAGGGGGAAAAACGAATGCCCAGATGTCCCCAGATATTTTCGATATATTCTTACCTTCAGTCTCTCATTAGCTGCCATGACTAGGGCTAGCAAATACCTGCTCATGGTTTGCAGGACCTGCCACCAGCCCAAACATGGCTGGGTGCCGAAAGGCACTGGAGAAGCTTTAGCCCACAAAGGAGAAGGAGCAGTCAAACAGAAGGTGTGCTCTGTCAGAGGTGGAGAAGGGCAGGGAGAGTTAAAACCCTTGACGGGTTTTAACGGGTAGGCCCAGCTGGAAAGGAAGAATTTGGGGGCTGAAGGAAATCAGTTCTGCTAAGGATCACAAAAAAGAGAGAGGAAAATGATTTGTTGAATTGATGACAATAGAAGAGGCTTGAGGTCTTTAAGAAAACAAGTGAGATCCTACCTAGCTCAGTTTCCAGCACTTTCTTTCCCATTGACCAGAAAGCTTGTGCCTGGAGCTCTTAGGTATTTGACAGAAGAGCTCCTCAGTGGCTGGACAATATAAATCAGAAAACAAACCATCATAGCCTTAAACTGTTATCCTCCAAAAGTATTCTTCCAGTAGTTGAAAGTTTGAGACTAGGAATAACACCCAGAAACAGAAATATATTTCAGAATGCTCCCTGGTGCACTGTTGATATTTGGTCCTCAGACCTGGGGCCTTCAAAAGTCTGCTCTTCAGGAAGAAACAGACTGAGATTGAGAATATGCCAAAAAATCAGAGTTTTCCATGGATGAACTGTGTATCACCTGTAAATGGTGATCCACAGATCTTCAGGCTTTTTGATCCCAATTCTTTGAGATACTGCAGTGACATTTTAGAGATGCACCACCACCACTTGGAAAGGAGGGCAAAATATGAGATGTCTTCTTTCTTTCTTTCTTTGGTAATGAATGATGAATATGCTTTGCTGACTACTGCTCAGGAAAAGAATAATTACCATTTAGAGGCTTAGTCAAAATGTAGGCTTCAAAACAAGCAGCCTGATTTTTAAAAACAGTCAACCATTCAGTATGACAGACAAGTCCCATTTTTCTAAATTAAGCATAAAGCATGAAGTGCTCATAAAGCACTATTTTGACTTTGGGGAAACACTGGAAATCTGATGGAAGCTATATTTCCAGTTCACCAATAGCTGCTGAGTCCTAACCATTTTTGTAGATGGTTTAAGTCATTTAGCACTGCAATGGAAAACATATCTTTTCAAAGTTAAGCCCTCAAAGGTTAAAGGAGATGCAACATTTCAGTAACGTCACAAACAATTTCTTGAAAATACATGCAAAAATATGAGAATAGATGCCATTTCCAAGAAGAAAATAAACTATAGGTAAGAATGCAAATTGACAAGTGTCATTATTCTTCCTTGACCAGTTCTTGGTATCTCTCAAATGTCCTACTTTGTTTTATTTTTTTTTTAATGATGCTGCCATAGTGATATTATAGCACCTCCAGAACTGACCCAGCTATTCATCATCAGAGATTAAAATATATTATGAAATGGGATTTAATATATTATAAATTATACATACAGCAATACCAAATTCTATTATAAAACAGGCTTTAAATAACGTATTGTGGAGCTAGAGTAGCTGTCCCAGAGTTCAGGTGGAAGATTGCTTTGTATTATAAAGTCTGATTTTTCAGTCTCGCTAATGGCCCCGAGAAGGAGCCACCCACTATCAAATTTTATCTACAGGTTTATATTCATTGCCACGATTCTTCTGAGAAGCTGGGGCTGGAGGGAGACACAGGGTTAGGTTCGGTGACACTGCTATACACTAAAAGCAGGACCCTTGGAGATAGCTGGTGTTGTACCCCAGTGCTACAGTCTGCTGGGAGCATGAATTCCTCCAAGGGGATTTTATTCCTACAAGCAACAGGAAGAGCAATGAGGTATAGTGGCAAAAAAGCTCCCCCAAGTGCCCAGACAACAGAGGGTTGTGGTCACTGGTGTAGAGGTGGTGCTGTTCAACATCTTTGTGAGTGACGCAGGCAGTGGGATAGAGCCCCCTCAGCAAGTTTGCTGATGACACCAAACTCGGTGGTGCAGTTGACACACTGGAGGGAAGGGATGCCATCCAGAG
>BJBW01004826.1:42189-57739 GCA_004320125.1 Scolopax mira
CACTTGGCCTTGTTGAACCTCATCCCGTTGGTCTCAGCCCATCCATCCAGCCTGTCCAGATCCCTTTGCAGAGCCCTCCTACCCTCCAGCAGGTCCACATTCTCACCCAACTTCATGTCATCTGCGAACTGCGTAAGGGCGCACTCGATCCCCTTATCCAGATCATTGATGAAGATATTAAAGAGAGCGGGTCCCAGTACAGAGCCCTGGGGGACACCACTGGTGACCAGCCACCAACTGGATTTAACTCCATTTACCACCATCTCTGGGCCCAGCCCTCCAGCCAGTTTTTAACCCAGTGGAGAGTGTTCCCACTGGCTTAAATAATACTAAATAATAAAAGTGAAGTAATACTTAAGTATTACTTCAGAGTCAGGACACCATAAACTAAAATGGACTCAATTTTTTGTGTCTACATCTTTGGCCTTCTCTATAGCAGAGAGCTTAATTTGAAAAGAACTCAGAGCAATGTATTGCAACCCAGAAGTCACCTTGTCAGCACCGTTCTCAAAACACTGCCCTTTAAACGTGATGCTGCCAGCTCTGCCCTACTGCTGCCTCATGACTGCTCTTCTCCAGGACAGATGGACTCAAATCCCAAAGATTCACTGCTGGGCACCACAGAGGTCCTCACAGCAGGGGACAGTGGGAACGCAGCACAAGATAATGGACTGGAATCTCCTTTCATCAAGAAAGGAAAAGCAGAAAGGATTCCCCTACAACAGCAAACCTGCTGCATTTGGGTACCGCAAGCCTTGGCCTTGGAGCACCGCAACAAGTCAGGACTTCCCCCTTTCCCTGCCCAAAGATAAAGCTGCCAAAGAATTAATCTGCACTTGTTTTTTTGCCTTCTTTGACCAAATGCTGTGCTGCCGTAGTGCACAGATTTGAAGTCAGCAGGGCAGGTTTGATCTTTGCCAACGGTATGGCAGGTTTGATTTATTCTCAGCTCTAATACACACTCGGACTGTGGCTTCCGGCAGCTTGCTTTATTTCCAGATCGATGAGAAGTCATTATTGTGGAGAAGCAGACTTGGGGAGTGGATCTCATTCGCCCTCAGGCACAGAAACCCCAGGTTACTCTGACTCAGACACCTCTCTCTGAGTTGTGTTAGGAGTGTAATGGTTGAGTTTTAGGAAAACTTGTAAAAGTGATGCTGGGCTTGGAGCTGAGCGTGTTGCAGGGGGTCACTCAGATGCATCTGCCCCTCCGTGAGGACAGCTCAGATAGCTCCAGGCATCTCAAAGAGTGCTCCATCTTTATACAGAGGCAACCAGATGACAGCTGGCTATGCTTTTAAAAAATTTAACTTAAGTATTGAAAAGCAGCAATTATCTTTCTTTTCTCATGTGCTTTATCTAGATCCTTTCTGGACCCATTATATACACCTGTGGCTTAAGACTCCCTCTCAAGGGCCACCAGGGTGCACAGCTCAGTGAAGCTTGTAAAGGTGACTGCAAAACAATTACAGGCAATCCAAAACTGACTTTTGGGGTTACCTCAGGTGGATAGACTTCAATAATAAATGTATAATTCAAAGCATCTGGATTTTCTGTCTCTTTATAGGCTCCAAAGTTTAAGAGAGAACAAGATTTGGTAGCAGACATGTAGGAAAAAAATAATAATCTGTATTTCTACTTTCCTGTTATTTGAGCATTCCTTTTCTATTCAGCAGAAAGCATTGAGTGTTGAAGGTTTGAATAGAATATGAGCAAAAAGTCTCAAATGTTTCATTTGGGGCTGAAACATTTAATCCAACTTCCAAATGTTTATCTGTCAGCATACAAGATAAAAGCAAGAAGAAATTTCTAAATAGAAAATGGCCTCCTAAACTAAATAGCACTAAAAAAAAATTTAAAAAATCAAGATTTTACTTGGTAGAAATTTGTTCTGAAGGAAGATTTTTTGAACAGATATGTGAAAAAATATGCTTCTTAGTCGGCTTCTTTGAGAATCAATTTTAGATAAACATTATGGAACCACAAGTAGTATGATAAACACACGTGCCATGTCTCTTCACCCAGCTGCAGCTGAGAAACCAAGCAATAAATACTATTTATTTATTTTAATAGTATGCTTAGTGAAAGTATTACCAATATTTCCTAAGCTTAAAATCATCCATGACTGTATTTTACCGTGAGGCTCAGCATTTTCATAGTAATTTACAACTTTAAAGGGTAAACTCTATTGCTCTCTGTCAAACCAACAACTGGGGAAGTGCAGAACGTAACCATATGAAGCATGATGAAATTTATTGCTGCAGTCATTAGTACATATTGATTTTGTTTATAACAACCCAAGGGGAATACTAAACCTATTATGCCTGTGCTGGGCTCTCAGTCTCTGACAGGATACAGAAATGGCAGTGCCAGCTTGCAAATCGCCACCGCGGCTCGCTTTTCTCCGAGGAGGGGTTTTTGGGAGACATCAGCGTTGCTCGTTTGCTAAGCTCCTCAGGTTTTGCTCCATTTTGTGCCTACTCCCTGCATCGCTTCAACTTGTAAGAATTTGCAGCCCTCAGACAGCAAAACTACTGATTCGTTATTCGTCAACACACGACTAAATCCTATCGACTCCTAGGTACTCACAGGTACCAACAAGAGAAATGATCAAGGTTCTCTTAAAGTTATTCAATTATTTCTGCAAAGTACAAGTCAAAAGACTTTTGCGCAGGAAAATCTGAAGCAAAATGTGTTTTCTTGGTTTGACTTGTGTGGCGAAGTAGCGTTTTAGCCAGATGCTGATTTAATTTTTAACTGATCAAAGACATGACATTTCATACTTGTGTAGGAAAACCAAGTATGAAATTTGATTTAAAGAACCAGAGAGTTGCATTTCAATATTTAATTGAAAAAATATTTAATTATTTTCACTCTGCAATTAGGACAAAGAAGATGCTGAAATAGAGTTTCCCATATTTGCATGACTTTAAACATTGGGGTTAGCTCAGAAATTTCCCCTAATTAACCTGAAAAGACTGATACAATTACTTCATTCTGGTCTTTCTACCATTTTTACTTAAAAGGCATTTCCTTAATTGAACAGAGAAGCAATTTCAGTCTTAATCACATCAGTTCACAGAATAAAGCATTATGAAAAAAAAATATATTGCTGATTTAACAAGCAAGAAAAGGAGAAGTTACCAAGCTTATGACTGCAGGACCAGTTTAGGAAGCACCTTCCTCCAGCCAAAATCAGCAGCTGGGAGGCTACAGATGCACTTCTCAAGTTTTGGAGTTGCAATTTTTCTTTTTCATCCCTGTTACACCAGAAAACTCTGTAACACAGCCCAACCCACAGATGCACGGCGCTGCTAATAGGGATCAGGAATGGGGTAAGCACAGGAGGGCTGGCACAGCCAGTGTCACCAGCAATGCCAAACACAGACCCAAAGTGGAGAAAGTACCTCCAGAAAGCAGATCTTTGCAGTTAAGGTAGTCCCATCCCCCCAGATGAAAGAATATTTCTTGGGCTTGGTTCCTCCCCTCCATCCTGTCCCGTGCAAGTTTCCCATCACAGACTTGTGTCACAACACATTCCCTTTAAAGAGAGAAAATCCAGCTTATGAAACCAGCCAACAGTTGCTTGTGAGGGATTGTTTGTGGTGGATGTAAAAACCACCTCTGTCTCAAACCTCCTCTAGATACTTCTTACTTTCCTTCAAGCACTCCTTTTATTTCTCTTAGTGCAAAGAACACGTTATTAATGATCATTGGTTCAAGCTGTCACACCCGCTCCCATTGTGGCTATTGCAAGTGTTCATTAGAGACCACCAAAAAATAAAAATAAAAAAAAATAATAAAATGGCAACTGCACAATTGTTTTTTATAGACTGCTGCTGCATGCACCACAGTGTTCCTGCAGCAGGCGTAAGGAGCCATGTCACACGAGCAGCCTTTGGGCAGTTCCCATCTCGTACCCTTAGGTTGTCTCATCTCACTCCATAGAGCTATTTCTCACATATTTCTATGGAGGTGACCTCTATGGAGGAACCTCAACTCACAAGGCAGAAAACTCAGTTCACACAACCTTAAGAAACTGAAGAAGCTCCCCACTGGCAGCCACGAGTTGCAATCTATGCTCCATTTTGGTCCTTTCTTTGGGTTTTCTCCCTTCACCACGAAGCCACAAGTGATGACCAGATCCAACAGCTTGTAACCATGTACAACCATGACAGGATGTCTCCACAGGGTCTCCCTCAGCAAATATGCTCCGGTGAGGACCAGCTAGCACAGCAGGGTACTCTTTCCTTCTCCTCCCCAAATTTTCATCACATTTTCCTATACTCTCCCAGGCAGCATCGTGCAGCAATGAAACAGGGCACGGCACACAGAGCGGCAGGTACCAGGGGGCAGGCACATGGGAAGTGGAAACTACAACCTCTGGAGCCAGCAATCATTTTAAGCCCTGCTTTTGAAGCCAGGCTAATCTCTGCCCCTTGCTTCCTACATATCATTTCTTTACTGGGGGTGTTCAGGCTGTACCATAACCACTGGGAGATTTTAAACCACTTCCTTGACTCGGTACGTTTGTGACAGTGTGTGCACAGCTACTTCATACCTCTCTGCTCAGAAAATAAAAGCAAGTTATCCATTGCTCAGAAGATTTTCATTTTCCATCCATCTTCCCAGATGTATTTCCTCTTTTTTTGTGTGTGTGTGTGTGTTTTGGTGTTGGGTTTTGGTTTGTTTTCTTTTCTTTCATTTGCTTTCATTCTTCCCTTACACGCAGCAGCCAGCTGCTGGACACTCAAATTCCCTCATGAAGTCACTACGTAATGTCACCACTTACTGCTTTCCACCTGCAGACCCATCACCGCTAATTACAGCTTCCATAAATTAGTTCGTTGGTGACATCTAAATGAAGCCATTTACAAATTGCAGTAATGCTGAGCAGCCCAGCTCCCCGATACGGGTAATGACTACACGTAAACATCATCAGAGTCACAGGAGGGACCATGTGCTGAATTCACCATTTCTTACCACCCAGCCAGGACAGCATGGATTTAATTTTATCTCCTGCATATAGGATTTGTCCAGGCTGCTTAAAGCAGAGAATGGATTGCCAGTGCTCCTTGCATTCACTACAAACCAAGGGAAAAGGGGAAAAGCATCCTGGAATTGGAGACCTTCAGTTCTTTAGCTTGTCTATTAAGCACAGAAACCATGGTTTTCCCAAACTTGCTTGCACACAATGCCCCCCTGCAACATCGAGATGCCTCGAAGGTCAAAAGCACAACTCAGGATAAAAACTGTCCTTGTAACTAGAAAGCAGAGTAGGCAGTATTTTGTGTCCTCCCTGTAAGATATGGCACAGAACTAGATGTTTTTGGAGGTCTCAATCACTGCAGACTTCTCCAAGCAGCCATCAAGATGCAAGAAGAGGGTCAACGCTGCCGGTCAAATTGTACCCAGATGCATCTCAAAGACTTCCCTCCACCACTCAATGAAATCACTCCATTTCCCAACACTTCCTTCCACGGCATCTGCAAGAGAGGCACCCACCCTGCACCATGCTCAGGTCACCCTCCCTGCCCTGCTACTCACCAGCAGCAGCAGCCCCTGCCCGAGGAGCAGCACCACTTGGCAATATTCAGGCAACTATTAGGAGAAGCTTTTCTCCAAGCCACCTCCTGCTCTGGCTAGAAGCCCTTGCACCCTGGTTGCAGAAGGTTCCAGTACCATATTCCCAGCCAGCTAAGGTATGTGAAATGAACCCATGCCTTACACTGCAGGACTGGCAAGCACAGAACAAAGAGCTGCAGGTTTTTCCCCCCGAAAGCCAGAATTAATTTGGTGCTTTAAACCCGTCCTCCACAACATCAAAACAGAATAATCACCAGTTAGTCATTCTGAGAATACCCACACCACAGACCTTCAGTGAAAGCATAGTTGAAAGAGCAAGACAAAAACAAATTTAAAAAAAAACCCAAATGCTAGTTTTGCCATGGATGCTGTTGTAAAAGTTTCAAGTAAGGTGCTTTTTGATAACAGCCCTTCCAAGTGCATTGATTGTTTTTTGCTTGTAGAAAATCCAGAGTTAGGGCTCCCATTGATTTATGTCACATTTAAAAGCCCTGTTCTCTTGAGTTATTCCACTACATTTCAAGCCAAGCAATTAATTCTTGTTTTTTAAAACTATCAAGTGCATAGAAAGCTTCTGGAGCAACTCACAGCACTATAGAAATGAGTCTGTTAGAAAGATGCTAACCATTCCTATGTCAACGTGTTTCCCAGACTGAACTGCTCCAGTATTAGCAGCCTTTGTAGCCAATGCCCACATCCACACCACACGTCTGGGACACTGTGTCACTTTGGTGCTGCTTGGATGTCTGGTGTAAGAAACTTGTTGGCCTTTGGTCTAAAAGTAGATCCTGTTCACCTGTCATGTAAACACTTTACGTGCAGAGGTAACCCGGATAAGAAGAGGTTAATTGTTTGACCACATAGACACAGGAAGATTATTCTTCCCCTTTCAGCTAAAGCTTCATAGGAAAAAAGAGAATTACAGGCAACATATTCTAGCAGTTGAGATACTGATGTTTGGATGTTTGCACGAGCTGTTAACATGGAGGGAACCTGCAGCTCTCTGCCAGGCTCTGGCTGCCATTCTCACCATCACCCCCTGCAACAATTCACCTTGTTAAACATCCCATCCTATCTATTTACTGAAATGCCAACAGGAGCTTTTCCCACCACTTCAAATCTGTGCTGAAGCACAACAGCATAAAGCACAACTGCCCTCACCTTGTTCAAAAGCACTCCCTTAGCCCTGTTTTTGCCAGGCACGTTCTTCACGAGCGGTCAGGTATGAGGAGCTGGCCATAAGATGACAGCACCATCCTCAGCTCTGACTTTCAAGCTACTGTAGTGAGAGTTCAGAGAGCAGCCACGAGGACAGCTGCATAAAGTGTCATCTTTTCCCAACCCTTACCACAAGGGATGAAGTGCAGAGTCATTTTCAGCATTGTCTGCCTGAGCCAAGGACAAGAGCTACGCTGGGCACATCCAAAAGCAAATCTACAACCATTCAAGAAGTGTCACCTCAGCCACCCAAAGCCATACTCTAGCAGTCACTCTTCTCCTAAGGATGTTTACCACCCTCCACGCTTGACTAACACCACCACATCTCTCTCCATCCAGCCTGGTCTCACCAATACAAACATCTCACTGCTGTGGGATGGTTCCACTTATAATGTGTCAGGCAAACTATTAATGCGTTCATTAGCATTTGCACAGGACCCACCCCCCAATCAAAGTTACTGGAACACCATTATGTGATCATTATGCAATCACTCCCATCCAAGCTGAGCATTTCCCTGTACCCCACACGCCACGGGCAGCTCTCATAGCACTGAGACCCAACTCCAGACTTATTTGTGGGGCCACCCTCAAACTGCAGGGCAAAGCAAAGGCAAGTCAGGCTGCTGGGGCAGTGGCTGCTGCCCCATTTCGTATCAAACACAGCAAGAGACAGGGAACTGCTGGAGAGAGCCCAGTGTAGGGCAACAGAGATGATGGAGGGATTGAAGCATCTCCCTGAGGAGGAAAGGCTGAGAGAGCTGGGACTCTTTAGCCTGGAGAAGAGGAGGCTGAGGGGAGACCTTAGTAATGCTTATAAGTATCTCAAGGGTGGGTTGAGGGAGGATGGAGCCAGACTCTTTTCAGTGGTTCCCAGGGACAGGACAAGGGGCAACGGGCACAAGCTGGAACATGGGAAGTTCCACTCCAATCTGAGGAAGAACTTCTTTGGGTGAGGGTGGCAGAGCCCTGGCAGAGGCTGCCCAGGGAGGGTGTGGAGTCCCCTTCTCTGGAGATCTTCCTGGATGCTCCTGAGTGATGTGCTCTGGGCAACCCTGCTTTGGCAGGGGAGTTGGACTGGATGGTCTCTAGAAGGTTCCAATTCCAACTCCATGATTCCATAATACAGTCTTTCCAGCTAAGATACAGTAACAGAGAGGGTTTCATTCCTTTCTAACACAGCCAGCAAGCCCAAGAAACACACACCTGCTTGACTTCAAGGAACTCCAGGACTATCCACATCCCTGTGCAGCCCAAGCACTCCTCCAATATCCTTTCCTCTTGTCTGTCTCCTCGTGACTGCTGCCCAAGCCCCACAGCTCCTATCTTCCCCAATGTAACGGGCCCTGCACTGCACAGCTGCAGCCCACTGCAGCTATGATTTTGCACCTAGAAACCCAAAGCAAACCCAGGCAGAAAACTTCTAAAGCAGCCCCCACAAAGCTTAGGTTTTTTGGCTTTGGGGTTTTTTTTTTGCAATGAGATAAGTGTTAAAAATCTCAGGCCGGGCAGTACTTCTTCAGACCATAATTTTCACATTTGCCTGATAAATAGCTATCAAACCTCTAGTGTTTTCACAGTGGGGAGGCTTTTTTTTTTTCCCAAAAGCTACCTTGGCTGAATATCTCTTTTATTTAAGAGTTCATCAAGGATTCTTTTAAATTTGCCTTTTAAGTTCATATTTTTAAAGCTTTCCTTTGCATCTACAGTATCCAGAAACATGTATTTTATTTATTTGCTTATTCAGAGTGCTGGATTCCTCTGCAATTACAGGGAACCCTGCAGTTGCAGGACTCCAGCAGGCTTTCAGAAAAGCAGCAAGTGCCATGAGAGCCTGAGAGCTGGCGAGACTGCAGATCTGTCACAGCAACGACAGGTTTTTCCTCTGTGATTGTAATAAAATTCACGCAGTTCTACAAAGGATGAACTTTACTTGGTGTGTTTTAATTTGTTCATTAGAAATAAGCCTGGAAATTCAGCTGTAGGCAGATTCAGGGGGTGGCTGTGTCTCTGGGACAGGATTGATGCTCTTTTCATCAACACTTGCACAACCACGGAGGCCAGCTGAGCTCCTTCCACTAGGGAGCAACTCATAGGACCATGCTCCTTAATCTGCCTTGGTTTTGGGTATTACCTCAAATATTTCTGAGGGATCCTGGTGGATTTCCCTGGTGAATTATGATGTTGCAGTTTAAAATACTTCCACCCACAGAGATCTGCACTGGATGCAACCCCAGAATGAAACCTGCTCCCAGACCTCAGTCCTTGAGTAGAAACCTTCCATCTTTGTTTCAAGCACAGGACTGTGACCTGGGGCACCTGGGACACAGGGACACGTCCCCTTCAGCAACTGCATGCAAGTAGAAAAAGGCATGACAACTAATGCAGTTTTCTTTCCAATCACACAAAATATGTATGTATTTGCTTTCCCCTTTGGATTCAGATTATGCTGACATGCTTCTCCTTGCCTTTTTCTCCTCAGCCCTTCAGACAAGGTGGTGGCGCCTCTGGGAAAACATAGAAATTTAATTTTTCCCAAGTCAAGACTGTTTTGCCAGTAACAGTAACTGGTCAGCGATCTCCCTGTCTTTATCTCAACCCACAAGCTTTTTTTTTAACCTCATTTGCCCCCTTGTCTTGTTGGGGAGGGGAGTGAGTGAGGGGCTGGGTGGGACCTGGCAGCCACCCACTGCCAACCTGCCACACCAGTACCACCACCACCACCATGCCACAGAGAGAGGATTCAGAAGAAGCTCCTGCACGTGGAGAAAAAAAAACCAAACCACTAGTCTAAGAACAAGTCAGTGACGAAATCTGGAGGTTTACCAGTTGCAAGCCTTCTCCAGGGACACTTGTGCTTGTGGCCCCACTGGCAGAGAGCGAACTGCAGACTGGCTGCCTCTTATTGGTAAGGAGGTTCCTTTGCATCTGTTTGTTGGGGGACTGGTGTGCAGATTGACTTACTGCCTTGCTCTAAATTCCAGGACTGGGGAATAAAAATCATTTGCTGTTAGTCAACCACAGCTGTCTTTTCTCTCTCTCTATTGATTACTCCTGAATAATCAATTGACATTTGGCACAGTCTTATTTATAATAATTCAAGTCAGCAGCAACGTAATTTAGAAACTGGCTACTAGGCATGTGTTGGTAATGAATCGAATCCATGGATAATTCAAATTCATAGACTAAAAAATTACATTTAAATAATGTTAAGGTTGTGACAACCTGCCAAAAGACTGCAAATTCAATGTGAAAACTTTTCCTCCCTCCATGGCTGCGGGGAAAGCCTGGAGAAGACATGAGAAGGGACTGGCATTTACTGCCCCCCCCCATGATCATGCAACACCTTTGGGTTCGTACCTAGGTGACACAGAATCATAGAACAGTTTGGGTTGGAAGGGACCTTTAAAGGTCATCTAGTCCAGCCTCCTCTGCAATGAGGAGGGGCATCTCCAACCTGGATTCCAGGAATTTTTCCAGGGATGGAGCACGTGCCAGCTCTCTGGACAATTTGTTCCAGTGTTTCACCACTCTCATTGTAAAAAATGTCTTCCTTATATCTAGTCTAAACCTTCCCTCTTTTAGTTTAAAGCCATTACCCCTTGTCCTCTTGCAACAGATCCTACTAAAATGTTTTTCCCCATCTTTCTTATAAGCCCCCTTTAAGAACTGAAAGGCCACAACAAGGTCTCCCTGGAGGCTTCTCTTCTCCAGGAAACACATGGAAACTGCAGGCAACTTCAGGCTGAGCAAACTATTGGCTCCTTAAACCTCTTCCTAAACAGCTAGTTAACCTGCTTATTTTCCCATTGGATTTAAAAGCCACACGCCTGGATGGCTGGGCATATCTCCAGCCAGTCCCAGAAAGACAGGTATTCCCAAGGTGCTTCCCGAGACCACCAGCCCTTGGCAGCCCCCCATCATCGTGTGCTGAGGTGGTTTGTGCTTCTGAATTACCATAGCACAGGCCAAATTATTTCTGTTTACTCTGAAGCCACTCCAACACCTCAGTATTTATCCAAATGCAAACCACCGGGAGTGCTGGAAATTGACTACAGCATATTATTAATTTTTTTTGCAGTGGGATTAAATAGCTAACACTTCATTAAAGCCACAGGACAAAGTGATGGAGCAGCCTGGCTGGGCAGGAGCACTCACCCCAAAGCAGCAGCACCCAGGGCTCACTGCTCTGCTCTGAAGACCTGAAGCCACCTTGTTGGCACTCAAGCTCTCAGAAGAGCACAATCCCCAAACATACCTTCTGTGAAAGAACTGGGTTTCTCTAACCAAAATCCCTCTGCAGCCTTCAAGAGAACCTTCCCTCTTGGAGGTTCAGAGCCAGAAACTTCAGGCTAAATGAAATCCTCTCCCCTTCCCATGGGAACAGGACTGGTTTGAGTTTCAAACCCACAGCATCACCATCTCCCTACCTGCTCTGTTAAGACTGACCTACACAGATAAACGTGTCAAATGGATCTTAGGTATTTAGCAGTGGGTTATAAAAGGCAGCCCTTCACAGTAACCTATCTTATATATATTTTGCCACCCAAAAAAAACCCAGAGAAAGCTCACGGCTGTGTGCTGGGCTGCAAACACTATGGGATTTGCAGTGGAATTTCAATTGTGGGAAAATGCACTGTCAAGCCCTCATTCAGACCCTTAATTACCAGCTTAACTACCACATAGTGTTGAAGGAAACTATAATCCACTTTGAAAAAGACCTGGTTTATACCGATAATTAAATTAATCATAATTAATTCCAACAGCTACTGCTATAACTATTGAAGAAGAGAAATATTAAAGAAATGCGTTGTCAGGGATCTCCTACAGCACAGCTGTGGTAGAAAAACAAGCCCGCTGATCCACGTCTCCCACCAGTTCTGCATCCAGGTATTTAGCAAAGGATTCTAAAATTTATTTTCATTTCACTATTCCTTTTTAAAAAAAAAAAAAAGTGTCCTTCTCCCCAGCCTAAGCCACATCCAGATCTTGGACATTTACTAGGCAACAGTTCTAAGAGCTGGCCTCTCCTGTCTGCATAGAGAGTTCATATGTTGCTGGAGCTATTCTGTATCCCTCTAAATGCTGCCGAGGGATCACCTTTCCAGCCTGCTATTCCAAGTAACATCACATCCCCTCGGCCCCCTTCAGCTGGACCCCTAATCCCGTGCACAAGAGCCTTTCCCCCTGCCTATAAGGCCCTCCACGGCCTCTTTCCCTGATTGTGGAAAAGAGTAACTTTCCCTCCACCTACTGCTGCAATTTTCTGTGTACTCTTGCCATCCCCTCTGCAGTCGCTGAGCAACACTGGGAAAGACTAACTGCCAGGAAAACCCAGGCAGGAGGAGAGCTCTCAGGGAGCCGCAATCAGGGCTGGGAGCATGTAATCAGGGAAAAGAGGGTGGAGAGAAGTCACAGCTTCTTCTCTTTCTTTAAGCAAAATGACAGACAGACTGAAAGCAAGGGAAATATTCCAAATTCTGGGTTATAGAGGCAGTGTGGTGCACTAACAGATTATAGCATTTTATTGCAGAGGACTGTTAAACGGCAGGAGGCTTTTCAAGCATCAGTGTCAAATATTGTGTAATCTGCTAAGTAATAAACTATTAAAAGAATAAGGAGCACATCATATTTCTTGACTTGCAAAGTTTGCTCATTGGCTTTTATACACATCTGCTTTCTAATTTTACCATCAGAATATATCAAGCCGCTTTTATTCCTTCCTTTCACAGGGATGGCTTGTTTTTGTTTTGTGTTTGAAAGGCAGCTCCTTTTAAGTGTTTGGCTTCATATCCCTTAGCAGCCTTCAAAAAACCCCAGATCTTCAGGACATTGAGTATATCATCTGCTGGCAGAGCCACCTGCCTTGTTTCTTCTTCCTCGTAGCTCTGCACATCGCTCTTCTGGCTTCATCTAGTGAAACCAAAATGTTACTGGATTTCAGGGTGTCTCCTCTGCTCTACGAATGGGCTCCCTAAGAAAATATATACAGCTGAATTTTTTAGCAAGGTCCAAGAAAGATGTGATTATTCATTAAATTCAAATTAAAGATGAACTCAGATCCCCCACTTGAACAAGGCCTGAATTGCCTGTACTGGGCTCTCCTGAGAAGCAGCTACAACTTCAAGTCCCTGCCAGAGCTCTGCCATATTTCACTAGTAGGATCACTACAGTTGACAGAGAAAACAGGATATAAAAATAAAAAAGCTCTGTTAATTTAAAGAACTTGTCTCAAATACCCCATTTGTCCCAATGTCACCATCTCGTTGTTTCCATAACCTTCTGCTGTCTGCAGCCACTTACTTTCCTAAACCTATAAATTTCAAGTCTTTGGTGAAAATATGGGGGAGAAGGTGTCTCATTGCTTTTTTCCTCCAAGTTTGGACCTTTTTATCCCTTCTGCTGAGACAATCCCAGATGAAAACCTTGGACATAAACTTGGAATACATTGCTAAAATTAAATGTCCCCTCCAAAGCTGTTAACCTCCAGAAAGCCTTGCTAGCCACACATACTCTTCTAATCCTACCCAGAAATTCAGAGAAGTAGGCAAAACAAGAGTCTTTCTTTTTGAAAGTTACTCTCCTGGAATGCTTTCCTTAATGTTTCGTGTTGTAGCTTCTTTTTCTATTATTACTACCTTTTTCTGTTATTACTACCACATCTTGAACAGATCCTGCAAGCGAAGCCTCTCAGTTGATAATGAAAAAAATCCCTTAGGAAACGTGTTTGGTCATTTCTACTCCCCCCAAGACTGCTTTCTGGGTGAACAGAGCCTAACTTTACTCGAGGCACCCCACGGGGATTTGGTACAAACCAATGAGTGAATTGCGTGGGTAAAGAAAACAAACCTTTCACCATTTTTCTGCACTTTTTCCCAACGGCTTTGAAAAACAGATAGTTTCAGTAGGAGGTAATATATCAAGATGAACAACATCAGTTAGTGATGTGTGAGGTCTGTGACTTCCCAGGGAGTTGCACGCAGGCAGGTGAGAAATTTCAGCCTATCTGATGTGGCCACTGCTGTCAGAAATAAAAAAATTCCATGATAATCATTCCCAAAAGCTCAGCAAGCCAGATCTTACGCTATCACTTTTAAAGACAACACTTCAAAAGAGAACAGAGCAGACACGTGGGCTTGGGCTAGCAAACTAGTAGCGTGACAATCACCTCTCCTAAAATGAACTTTGATCATCCCTGTCGAACGGGTCCACTCTCATCCATTGCTAGGAGGGGTAAAGAGAGGTATAAAATGATGACTTGTACTGTTGACTGCCAATGTCCAGTTCACCTGTGGGATCCCACGTGTCTTTGACACATTTTGTGATCTGCTTTTAGCTGGCTGTGCCCAGCTGAGAGCTTTGCATCTCCAGTGGGGATGGTTCCCCAGATTTCAGCAGAACTGCCCCACTTCCCACCGAAGTCATTACTGACCAAAGGGTCTCACGAGAAATCCTGTGGTGCAAGTACCAAATCTAAAATGGCAGTGGCTGACCTATTCTGCAACGGCACATTGATTTTAAAAGTAGTATTAACCTTCCACCTGGAGTTTTTGTTCTGTTAACTTAGAGAATATTCACTATTCTGTGAATATTCTTAAGAGCTGTAATGAGCTGATGGCAGTGATTAATTATCTACAGCAGTTCTGTAATAGATGAACGTGTATGATATCTCATTTATCAGGGAAATAACCACTTCTTTAAAGTCTACGATCAATCAAGTGAAAAGACACAGGATTTGTTGACAATGCCAGATGCACTTAAGATGAGCAAGTCTTCAGCTGGTAAGGAGACTGCTGTTTTAAAGAAATGATTTACTGAAAACACCATGCTTTCTGCTCCATTCTGCCCTCCTTCTTGCTCTGAAGTAGACTGATTATAATCAACACATCAAACACAGAATGTGAAGAGTAGGATATTTGCTACAAATGGAAGAATCATTTGCTTATTTGCCATTTATATTCCTCCCATTTATACTAAAGCTCCAGTGGCCAGTCAAAGCTGCAGGTTGTTTTGATGGCTTCTCTATTAAATGTATCACACTATCTATTATTAGAGGTATCACACTAGAGCTCCAAGGGGAGCAAGGCTCTGATTAGGTGGGAGAACAGCCTGGAGCCCACAAACCTCGCTTCACACTTGCTAAGACATCTGCCAGCCAAAGTCACAAAAAAAGGTGATTTAAAATTTTGTACCCTAAACCTGGGCTTGCCTTCCACGATTTGAGTCTTTCATTATATTCCTTCCCTGATGACTTGATAAACAGGATATTTTTTCTTTGGTTTTTTTTTTTTTTTCATTTTTTAGAAGATTTTTTTCCCCAGTAGTACATTTCAAAGGTAAAAATAGCTTTGAAGCACCTGTTCTGAAATATCTCGTTTATTTTGCTTTTCTAGATGTCAAATAAAACTGGATCCGAGATGATAGAGAGCAAAGGGCTTCTCTTCTGCCACCTGAGTGAATCTGGGATGGAGGTTTCACCTGAGTGACTCTTACACTTTACATTTTGTTTTGCTATGTATCTGCCCACGTAGGATGAAACACCTTAGTCTCACTAGTCCATTCCTCTTCTCCCTTCTTTGTCCACCAATGAAATATAAACATATTATTTTAAAACAGCAAAGATCCAGGGAAAAGAAGAAAAGGGGAGATCCTGGGGAGAGGACTGGTGTGAGGGAGCTGCTATTGGCAAACAGTTTAACTCCTGGCTAATCCAGGGCACAAGCTGAAAACACCTAATGAAGGAAAAGGA
>BJBW01004826.1:57957-73327 GCA_004320125.1 Scolopax mira
CACCACCACCACCAGGTCCCTCTTCCCCTCCATTTGTCCTTCCTATGTGCCCATCATCTCCACCAAGGCTGGGTCTATGAATATTTTCGTGGTGGGTCAGTCAGGTGAGTTGGATCAGTGCCGGATGCGATGGATGCCAAGACAGAGAGAGGAATGCATGGGTAGGGAGGTCTTCCTGTTGGGCAGATGGTCAGGAGACCAACTCAGTCGCCTCCCAGAAGGTTACCCCTGGACTGTAAATGCCTTCAAAGAGCTTTGTTCTCATATCTGTTCCCGTTGGGCAATATCCAAAGGGCCTCTTGATATTTATTTCACCCCTGGTCGGGGTCTCCCTCCACCTGCCCAGTGATACAAACAGGACTCGTTTGCAGGGAGGAGGAACAGCTCATGGCAGAACTAAGGAAGGACCCAGAAAGGGTGTATGTGTTTTGAAACCTCATTAATCCAGGGCATTTTATGACAGTCTAATTAGCACTAGAGGCTGAGAGGAGTGGCAAAATGCATTTATCTAAACAAAGGTGGATAAAACCTGTAATTCTCACCTGAATTATGGTTTTCAAAACCCTCTCTAAGGAGACAGATGTTATGCCAGATCTTGCTACTATAAATTGCATTTTCTTCAAAATAACAAATAGCTAATTAGGGATGGGTATCTTTTGCAAACCAGACAATTTTATTGCAGAGAAAAGTTTTGATCATAAATAATTTCTTTGCTCTGAGGTTAGCCCTTCTCCCCTCTGAGTGCACTTCCCAACACAGGATCATAACACATCACACCTCTGGTGGGGATAAAGTCAGTCAAAATTGCCATTCATTGAGGCTGTATCAGTATCTGAGAACGAGGGAGCACCTGCAGAAACCAGTACAGAATCTGATTAAAGCAGAAAACAAAGCGGGTCCCAAAAGGGATTAGGCAAATTCATGGGCAACAATGGTGCAGTCTGTGAGAGCTATGTAATAATGAGGTCTTAGCAATATGCAGGGATACTGCCTAAAATATGCCATACCTAATGAAATATCCCTACCCTCTTCCCCCCAACCACACACGTGCACAAATTCATGGCTACCAGCAGTTAATGACAGATTTGTTAATTAACAGCATGAGGCAAAGCCAAGGTTGATGTTCTAATAAACAGGTCATTAACTGTGGTAATGACCAATTTGGGAAGATGATTGCTCTTACAAACTGTATTCCACGGCTTATAAAAAGCAGCAGCGCAGCTCTGAAATACATCTGGCAGCCAAGACGCTAACAGAGCAGTTGGTCTGAAACACTGGCCATTCCCTTGGAAGTTATCATCCCCATTTTTCACCAGACACACTGTGTAACCAGGAATCAGAATAAATGTATTTCCAGCTACAGCAATTAAAATCCATACAGATGTAAAAATGAAATAAAAATTAAACAGCTTCAAGACAACTGACCGTCTTTGCCAAGGTCATTCAGAAAAGGTTCTTGGTCTTCATGACTGGCTTTCCCTGACACTGTTCTGCTGCTATTTAAATCTGACTTTTCACTGTATTTCTCTATGAGACCAAAGGACACCCCTGTCCAAGAGGCTGGGGTACTCTAAGGAGAGAAGTCTTTATCAGCGGTGTGTCACCCCTGGGAATTTGGTCTCACCCTGCACAGGGAGGCAGCTTGGCAATGTGTTTAAGGACTGGGATAAATAGTCAAGCTACCTAAAACAGCCACAGGGGAAATAGCTTTGAAGCAACCCAATTCCCCATGACACAAGAGAATGGAAGGCACCCGCCGTTTCATTGCACTGCAAAGCAAGCCCCCAAAAAAGACCCATTTACAATGACTCGAGATCAGCAAACTATGAAAATCTTCTGGATTGGGAACAGAAGTGGGCTGAGATCATGTTGCAAAAAATTCCTCTGTTTGCAGGACCTGTGCCACTTTCTGGTGTTACTGGAATAAGAACCAGAAGCAAAGGGGGCTAATAGTAATGTGTGCCATGAGCCAGAGGATCCATTAGAAGCACTTTGGGGCCTTTTGGGAGATAATTAAACATCCTAAGGAACTGTCACTTAATATCACAGCACTTAGTAGTTACTAGAGAGTTAGTAACCAGATACCAGAGGGAAGAAATTACTCTTTCTATGGTTTGCTATCAAATGATCAGAAAAAAAGATAACTCCAAAGTTGTGTATGTTTGAAAGGTAGGCAAATGGGAATTGTAGCTGGATTGGACCCAGGGAAACAGGAGTTGTATGGAAACAAATGGTGTTAGGGGTGCAGAGTTCACAGAAGCCACTTACCCACAGAAAAACCAAAGCAACTGAAAATGGGAGCCTGTGGATCTATGGTTTGGACTTGGGGCACAGAGATAAGGGCATAGACACTCACGGCTCTAAAGTCCTGTGCTCAGTAGCGCTGTCTGCACTAACGCTCTTAAAACACGACATCTAAAAGGCTAAAGGAGAGCAAACTTTTCCAAAACTGATAAAACTGAGCAAAAGCAAAAATCTGCTTAGGAGACACAGAAATGGCATTTGCTTTGTGGCATGTGCTTTAGACTAACAGTGAAACTAGTGTGCTTTACCAGGGAAAATAAACACTGTCTTTTCTTCTGCCTCTTGTATTTCAGCCTGGCTACGCTGAATTGAAATTGAAAGAGGTTACACGGGCAAAAAATTTAGCAGGGCCTGGAACAACCCCACCATCATGCAGGGATCACTCAGTCTCCACGATGGACAGCTGTGTAATCATGCACAGCCCTGGGAGCCGTGCCAGAAATCCTCTGGCACTTCCATCCCTGCATAGTCATTTGAGTGCACAATGACTAAATAAATACTCCTACGGGCTCTTCCTTCCTGAAAAGGCCCAATGTACTGCATCGTTTTAATTAAAAAACTTCAAAATATTGATTCCTGAATTTCAGGGAAATCCAGCTGATTTTGTATCGCAACATTCTTACTAATACTGTCTTTCTTAAAGTACTTTAAATGGACTGAATAGACTATGACGATCAATTTGGTCCCACACCAGAGATCACTTATGAACACCTTCCTCATTATGATGAAAATGCTTTCTCTTTCTGCAAACGTACCATTGCTCTAGAAGCAAAAAATATTGATAAATCAACATGCATAAAAATGACGATAGAGGCATTTTTGTAAACAGACACCTTCTTTAATTTGTGACACAAAAAACCATGGGAGCCAACATAGATGAAGACTAAATGGCCAGAGACTGACTATATCCATCCATCGATACAGCACTGAAAACTCATTTTGGGTACAGATGGGAATTTACCAACAGAAGACAAACGATCCCGTAAGGCAGAAGAGAATGTTACTGAAAATAAAAGTTAGAGATGACAAAGCACCTGCTATTGCCTGATGTAGCAATCAGAGCCGGCACATTCCAATTGTCCATCCTAAAAAATGGGCTTTATCACCAAAGAAGGTCTCAATTCATTATTTTTTCATTGATGTTATGTCAAATATGCAGGTCATATCATCAGCCGCTATCTAAGAGTGAGAAAAAGCTGGAGAACACGGTTAAGGACACCGAATGAACAAAATTTACAGGGGTGATGGAATTATTTTTAAAAGTCACAGCCAAGTAGAAATAAAATTTGGCAAGAAGAGAAACAAAGTGAGCAAACAGTCCCTCATTTTACTGGTAAGTTCCTGACTATATAAATTGGTCTAATATTTCAGAGTGATTGGCACGTTTAGGGCTTTTCATCTTCGTAGGCTGAACTTGAGGACCTTATAAATAGGCCAAGCCTTTGTAAAGTGCTCCAAATTGAGGCTGACATAGCTGAAGCTGGACACATTCAGGACAAAGCAGGAGACACAGCATTTAACAGGGAGGTGTCTCTCCCTTGGAGCACACCCACGGACAGAAATAGTAGCTTCAACCTCTTGAGTGGATGGTGGGAGTTTTTAACTTATAGACCTTTCCATTTTTATGGCCTTTGATTTTGCTCCACAGGAATCCTTTTTTGTCATTCAGTGAGGGGAAAACTAACTGTAGAAATTTAGCATTATTAAGACCAGTCCAGGACCAGAATTTACTTACTCTGTAAATGACAATGCTGGATGAAACAAGAAATATAATCCAGTATTTTGTATGCCCCACAAATCTCTTACCAGTGGCTTATCTCTGTTCATATGGAAATTTATATCAATTTCACTGGGAAGAGACTTAAGACACCACCATACCCCAGCTCTCAGGACTTGCACATTTGCTGTCTTTCTTAAAACACCAGCTCCTGGACTAATGCGATCACACAAGAATCTCAAATGCAATCAGCCCTCTGGGCTATGCAGAAAAGCTTGAAAATCAGCACACTCAAAGGGAAAAAAAGTCAGCAAAAGAAGAAAGTCACGGAATCACGGAATTGTCAGAGTTGGAAGGGACCTTCTAGAGATCATCCAGTCCAACTCCCCTGCCAAAGCAGGCCCTCTTGGCCACAAGAACACATTGCTGGCTCATGGAGAGTTTTCTATACACCAGGACCCCAAGATCCTTCTCCTCAGAAGTACAGAAATCCACCTGACTTAGGGGGTTAATGCTTTTTAACCCTCGGATGTACTTGTGTACTTTCTCTTTGCAATCACCATTCATCCAAGTCACAGAAATTAAGTGTGGGGTAGTTTGCTGAGCCAGGGAAGGGAGACAGGTGAATGGAGGGCAGTTCACATTGCTACCTGGCACCTCAAGACTGTCACCTAGCCTCACACAGAACAGGACTCCTTCTGCAACACAAAGAAACCTGCAGCCCAATGAACCACTTAGTCTAAAATAAGGCGCAGGGGGAAGAAGGTTAGGATCAACACTGGTTTATCCGGAAGGGGAATGAAAAGTATCCTCTATTTTTCACCCAGACTCAGAAAAGACACATTTGGCTCAGCAACTGAGTTGGGGCTTGCCACCAGCTATTCACTCAAAGCCTTTCTTAGCAGAGACAGCAGGGAAGGAGACAATACCATTAAACACAAGCAGCGAGTGCAGGGAGCAAACAAGAACATGCCACAAGGATGCATCCATGCTTCGGAAACACGGTGCTAGGCCAGTGATTTGCAGCTCTGACAGATGCACAATAGAGCATTTGGCTCTGAGATTGTATCTGCGGTCATTGGGAGAAACAATTCGATGGCATCTGGGAGAATTGGGATTTTTAAAAAGGGAATTAATCTTCAAAGAATTCAATGACCTTTGCTAACTTCCAAAAAAGAAAAGAACTCATATGGAAACTCATATGGAAAAGAACACATATATTCAATGTGCGTTAGTTCCTATTCTCTCTGAGGTGATTTGCTTTTTTTTTTTTAGTAGTTTTATTTGCATAAAGCACAGTCTGCATGAAAAGACAAGCCAGCAGGCTTTGCGTGTGTTATACAGGATTTTGCTGTAATATTTTTTGGTAGGCTTAATGATTTTTTCCAATATTTACAATCTCCCATCATTTCCATTCCAGAGAAACAATTTATTTCCAAACATAGCAGTACACAGTCCTCTTGGACCTGACCTGTTCCCCAGCTTTCCACTGCTGTTAAAGCCAAATCACATTTATATTTAACAGCTTAATTTTCCAAATTGGTTTTATCGGTGACCTTGTTGCCCTGCGAAGACAAGCACAGGAGGAGAGATGAGACCTGAACCGTGGGCCCGGCTGCATTGCTGACCTGCTGGCTGACACAACAGTGCATCCCTGTGCCTCTTTCTCCTCTAAGCTTTCACCAATTTAAGATGGTAAATCCCCCGGAGCAAGGAACACCCTTTGCTGAAGGGCAGTGCGACACGATGGCCAACAGTAGAGGAAGCCCAAGGTGGAGGTGAGCCCACAAGCCCAGGGCAGAAAGGCACAAGCCATCTCCAAAGTATGGGCTACAATAAGTATCTTGTCTCTCAGGTGGCACGTGTGACTCCCTGAGTGTGACCATGCTTTTCTTTGCATACAAGGAACCTTAGTTCATTTTCTATTCCTTAATTATCTGTCAGATAGCCCGCTTATTTTCTCTTCTTACCCTAAGAAGTGTCACTCACTGCTCTCTTTTTCCAGTCCTGCAGCTTACCTTCCCCTTATCCCAGCCTAGGTCCAGATATTTTAAGGATGTCTCAAGTCTGTGAATAGTTTATTTATTTATTTAAGCCAGAAGAGAATAAAGAATTGTCAGAAAAATAAATCCAAAATTGTGAAAGGCAGCCTTTTTAAAAAATTACTCCATGACAAACAGGCTTTTGCTTTCCATATAGTACAGAAATCTCACTTCTTTCTTGAAGAGATGCGGGACCAAAACACAAATTTTGAGATGGAATTCAAGCAGTAAAGTGTAAAACAGTAGCCAAATGTGCCTTGATGAAGCAGTAATGACAGTACAACAGTACACAGTGGTGGTCCAGTGTGTAGGTACAGAGAGATGGACCACAGATGACCCAGTCAGCGACACACAGAAATTACTGACACACCAATGAACATGTCCCTGTGTTTAAAAAAGATATAACCCAACACACCTATTCAGAGAAGTGCTAATGAGGTCTCAATTTCCAGGTTATGCTTGGATGTCAGTCTTGCATTGACAAGAGCACCACCATGAAAGGGAAATATTTTAATTTCATGTGTGCCAGGATCCTGTCAGTTTTCAGACATCTCTATTTCTCCTCTCACAAACCCTCTTAAAATGTGTCCCCTGGGAATATTGCTCAACTGCAAAGTGCCAACCAGGAACTGGAAAGAAAAAAAAACTGACTGAAAAACATACAGATCTTCAAAGGTAGTGGAGAATTATACTGCTGGAGATTGCAGCACTGAAAGAAAAAAAAAAAAAAAACCAAAACAACCCTGTGGCTTATCTGCACAAAAGTCATCATGGGGCTCATTCTGCCAATCTTGGCTCACCCTGATCAGTGGCTAATTGCAGAAATGCTGACTATTTCAGTGGCACTACGCAGCAAGCGCTCGAAGATCAATAGCCAGCCTCAGTCTATCAAGCCAGCTGTGCCATTGCATGATATGGAATGACTACTGCCCTTACTCTTCTTTGCAGCTGTAGTTTTGGAGCTGCTAGGACCCCTTTGGAGAGACACGAGCGAAGGCTTCTGACGGTATGATGAGGAGAAAATGAGGGTAAGAGCAAAGGCCAGAGGCAAATTATGAGGACGTTGCCTGTACACAAGGAGCCAGGCAACATGACCCTACAATATTATGTGCTGTAAGCCCCAAACATCTGGGAAACATAGGGCATGGGGAAGGACAAATGGGAGCAGCACGGACGTGCCGCCGTACAACAGGGCTGTCCGAAGGTGGGGTCTGTGAGCTGGGGCTGCTTTGACAATTCTCACATCGGAGGGGATTGGGCAAAACCAGCAGGGTTCACTTTGCTCCGAATAAAATAACCTGCCCGAGATACTACATCAGAAAGCGTTAAAGTCGCAGATGTAACAGAAATTTTTAACGTGAGGAAGTGTAACAAACAGCAATTCCTTTTGATTATTTTTTTCTGGGGGCAGGGTCACCTGCATTCTCCAGAAATAGAAACAAAAAGCAAAAGGAATTAAAACAGAAAATGTCTGCTTTGTTTGAAAGGAAAAGGGACATTTTGACATAATCTCTTTTCTCAAAGGCATTCAAAAGTTTTTTCTTCATCCCAGAGATGTTCCAAAACTGAACTGTTTGTCCTTCAGACTGCCCCATCTGCAGCTTTAATAGCATTTTAATGTATTCTCTACATAATTAATATTTACATTTCAGTAGCAGCTCCAAGAGGCACTGAAGGCCCTATAGTGTTGGAGTGAAAGGGAGATGTTCCTCTCCAGTGAGACCGTAGAGAACAAAGACTGAGGAGAGGGAAATACAAACAGGTTATAGGAATTATTTACACAAGGCGATTCATCAGCTCAGAGACAAAGCTGAGGTCCTCAGCTTTGATGGGGAGCTTTTGGGACTCCAAACCCAGCTGCCCAAGATCAAAGCTTTCCCCAAGGTCAAAGCTTTCTCCGAGTCCTCAGCCTTTTTTGAGCTCAGCCTTGATTTATTTATTCATAATAGGAAGGTTGGTACAGGTCAGGTCTCAGCCACCATACAGTTTTAGGCAGGTCACTAAACTTACCCTTGTCCTTGTTCTCATGGGGCAGAATTACAAAATAGATGGTTACAGGAATGTTGGGAACCCAAAATCCAGTGTTGACTATCATGAGTGGAAACACACGAGACAGATGGACAGACACAGACAGAATTGCAACTAACTTCAGACATCCACAATGCCAAGAGCCACAGAGGGGCTAAGGTAAGCTCCTTTCATAGACAAGGAAGCAAAACTATCTGCTTTTAGGATACAATTCATCTGAACTTTTAAAGGCACCTAGATTAAGGCAAGGTCACCTGAAGATAAACAGCAGGGTAGGTCAGAAAAGTATTTTCTAGACTGATATGTGGATACAGACCTGGGTATGTGACTTCACCCCAATAACCTTTTTCATGATGTTTTTATTTCTGTGTATAACACACAGCTGTCCACAGGGCATCCTTACACCTCTGGTGGTCTCTGCCTTTGGTGGGGTCTTGTAAAAAGGTGCTGTGCTTTCCACCTCTGTCCATGTTGACTGCCAGTGTAATGAAGCCACCGAAGCCCTGCCCAGCAGAGGGATGGATGCAGGAAGGCCGAAGGGGGTCACTTGTGCACCTTTTGTGGGGTGGAAGGTGGTTGGGGTGGAAGGTGGTTGGGGTGGAAGGTGGGCGATTGATAGATTGAGGAAAGGCTGTGTGCTTAATGGAGACATTGAACCAAACATTACTTCTGTCAAGATAAGTTATTGGCTGGTTCAATGGCAACAAAAATTTTTATGACATCATGAATCGATAACTTACTAATTGTTAAAATAATGACTGTCTGTCATCATCTACCAAAGTACTTTCTAGAACTGATATGTTACAAAAGTTATCTGGCTGCCTTGCTAGAAGCCTGTAGCAATTTTCTCCATTTTTAATTTCACAAACGAGAAAGCAACCCTCCCTTTGAATAAATGTACTCTCATACTTTCCTAGAGAACTTGTTTTTCCACAGCATTTATTTTTTAAGTTTCACAACACGATGACCTAAGAGAAGGGGTGGGAAATAATCTAACAGGGCCTGGTCTCTGTAGGTGAAGAAGAAAAAGACCCCATGCCTTCATGAATAACACAGAGGGCTAACACTCCCAGGGACTATAGGTTACAGGCAGGGTCAGAGAGAAGGTTGGACTGTGACCCAGAGGACTGTATTCACCAGAACATCCCACCATAGCACTGAAGGGGAAATGCAGACCAGTGTTCAACATCATTATATCCTAGTCAAGGTCAGTTACTATGAGGGTTTTGATTAATGCATAAACTGCAATCAAATTAGCTGAGTCGGCACCCAGCTCTGATGTTCGTTAAAGAAGCTGCCATGCTCATTAGATGGAAGCCAGCCACCTAAAAGGTCAAAGCTAATTTTGAAAGTCCTGCTAAGATGCAGGGTGGCAAAGGGAGAAAGACAGAGAGGTCTCAACACTTCTATTGGGCTCTCTCACCACAGTTTTCAGTGTGCTGCACTCATCAGTGGTATCTATCCCACTGCAGACCTTGCAAAAGGGTGGTGTTCTCACCAGGTGGAGACCTCAGCATCACTAATTTTATTCAAGGATGCTCAGGCTATGATTGAGCCTATGTTAGTCCTAACCAACAAAATACCATTTGAGAAAATATAATTTGAAATGCTTGCAAAAGTAAGAGAGACTCATACTCCTGTCGCCCTTTAAAAGTAAAAGGAAGCAGGATATCAACAGAGCTCCTTTGGCTTTAGCTTGACTAAACATTACATTTAAGTACAGCTGTAATTATGGATGGAGCAGGCAAAGAAATTACTCAAAACTGCTATAAGTACTAAACTCTCACAGACAGGTGGGATATCATATTTCACAGGATTTCCATTAAGCTTTGAACAGCAGACACCAGACTAGGAATAATATACGGCAAGGAACAAGCAGATACGGTAAGGTTTTTACTGGAATAAAGGCAAGAAAATTGCTGAATTAACGCTGACCTTTGTAAAATAATAAAGCCACAAAACCATAGAAGAAAGATCATAGTAGTAATGTTTAACTACCACTGAGAGCACTTCCCTCTGCTGTATTTCATGAGTAAGATATACCCAGAGAATATGGACAAAAAGATTTGCCAACTAGGCTCTCTACACGGAGCTGCGTTACCTGTGTCTATACATGCTGGAGAATTTCAGTTTTTTAGCAAGCATCTGCCATATTCTGAACCACATCTATCCATATTTGAATATTTTGGTAAAAGGCAGCCAGGCACTCCAACCTTTTTTTATACGTCTCCTGAATTCTAGATGTCAGGCAAGAAAAGAAATCAGGTGTGTATCCTAGGAGGAAAGAGAATAACCCAGGCACTGGAGAGAGATGTGTGCAGGGATTCCTTACTTTAACCATATTTATCTGGTGGCAGTTTATTCTATGAGGATGAAGTTATGTCAGTTTTGACTTTATACAGTCAAATGTTTGAGAGATACAGATAGAACGAAAAAATCATTTTGAAGAGGTACATTGAAACACTCCAGCCTAAAAACCTAGAGCCAGTATATTCTGAAGTCACCTTTATTTCAAAATGAAATTTTGAAATGCCACTGAAATGCTTCCCTTCTCTTTTCAGCCAACTATCAGTCCCCAGTGGAAAAAAAAACAGGCAGCTGCAAAAACTTCTCAGAAGCTCCATTTATGAGTTCAGTTTGAACAGTCTTTCCCCAGCCCTGATGTGAAGCTGGGGTGAAACATGTCCCCAAGCTCAGGGGAAAGGGCTGGAATGTGCTACAGTCCCCAGGCTGAAGCCCTAGAAGAAATTTAGGCAAACCTAATTTGGCTAGGCAAGGCTATGGCAAACCTAACACAAGGCTTAAACCTGCTGTGTCCTTACTAAAATCTCCTGCAGTGAGATCATACTGTTCTCACTGTATCTGTTTTAACAGTAAGCAAAAAAATGTAGGTTATTAAACAGAAAAGCCATCCCTGTTCATTTTTATGTTTGCAGTGGCTGAAGATGCTGTGTTTAATATAATAGCTTCCAGTTCTTCAGACACATTTCTGCTGCACCTCCACGTGAGCCTTGATGAGGGAGGGGGACAGCCGCTCTCATTTTGCTATTAAAATGCTAACAATCTGGAAGTCTTTTTCTGATTCATCCAGTCCTCCTAACATTGATTTGCTTAAATTGGAAACACAGCCAAGTAATGTCACCAGCTGAGCCATTCACAAAAAATTAGCTCTGTGGCTTTAGAAGACTGTCACTTGCCCCTTTTCCCAAAGTAGCCTTGTGCGTGTGCATATGAGTGGCTGCATGCATATAGATACTTCATATAAATACATATACATATGTATATATCTCTCAGAAAACAGTCAGTGTGAGGAGGAATAAGATTACAATTTTGTGGGGAAAAAAAAACGATCATCAGAGTTCTTCCTACCCTTTGTTCACCATAGCAACTCTCTCACACACATGCGTGCACACACACCCAGGCAGAAGAGGAGGAAAAAGCTCCTACCTCATTTTCAAGCAGGCCTTCTCCAACAAGAAGAGCAAAGCTTTTCTCTAGACAAGGATAAAATACTATTCTAGCAGTTCATTTCATAGGCATGCACGGACTTTTCAAGCAAGTACATGTTTTCACTCCTCTGCTTGGGAATTTACCATATCCTATTAGGAAATGCCTGGGTACTTCCCAACACAAATATTTATGTGTTTTATAATAGCTGTCCTGCTAAGAGCTTCCTGCTTCCTATGTACTCACAACGATGCTATGTGTGCTTGCACACGTATGCAGAGAGATATGCTGCTAATCAGTTCATACTTCCTTTTTCCAGCAAAAATCAAACTGAGGTAGGGGATAACAGGGAAAGCGATTGCATCGTATTTCACTGACCACGATGTGTGTTTTGGCAGCACATGAAGAGCCCAGATGGTAGCATTGGGATGGCCCCTATGCAAGGTGCTGTACAAACCCATACAGGATACACATAAGTCAATCATATATACCCTAGTGCTTCCTCAGGACCCCCACAGCCTGAGGATATGGGCAATGCCTGCTGATGCACATCAAAGAAATCCATGGGCATCAGCAAGCCCATATTAAGCAAAAAAAAAAAAACAACCAAGCAAACAGGTGGTTTACAAACAGGTCACTGCAACACAAGAAGGTTAAAGGGCCTGTTCGTGGATGTGCAAA
Source organism: Scolopax mira (assembly GCA_004320125.1). Lineage (NCBI taxonomy): Eukaryota > Metazoa > Chordata > Aves > Charadriiformes > Scolopacidae > Scolopax > Scolopax mira. The sequence continues at coordinate 70,177 of BJBW01004826.1, forward strand.
AAGTTGCTTTTGGAGAGGCTTGAACATAAATCTCCCACATCTCCCTTGACTTCTTAAACGCGACCTCTTTGCCCCCAGTCAGGAACCTACATTGCTCTGTCTGCTCCTTCACGTTGTGCCTTTTTCCTTTATTCTAGAGAAAGCAGCTCTGTTATCTGAAATCTGCTACTAGTATTATGGAAGGAAACATTGTATTGTTCACCCTCAATCGAGGCCTGATGTCAGAGATGTGCTTTTACAACAGTTACACCTATAATATTTTGAGTACCTGCTGAAAAGTGGTAGCTAGGTTACGACTGAGCTGCTTCTGTAGAGGGGATCTGATCTGCCATAATTTTCCCCCAGCTTTAAGCTGAGACTGCGCTGACTTTCGGGATAATAACCGTGTCAGTCATTAAGAAAAGTCATTAAGGAAAGGCACATCTTAATAGCCTTCTTGAAAAAAAAAAAAAAAAAGAAAAGATGAGTGCAATTTGCTTTCCCTTGTGTGTCACCTCCCTCCAACCTATTGTCACTGTGAACGCCCAGTGGCCCAAGGAGACCCCAATGGTGCAGAGGAGACAAGGTGATACTGAGCAGATCTCATCACTTTAAAAAAAAAAAAAAACAAACCAAAACCAAAACCTTTTGCTGCAAACAGCAAGGCTGAGATTGGGAGAGAGACATAGCTCACACTCGGAACGCGCCGGCTTGCCAAGCAAGGCAAGCCATTCTCATAGCCTGAAAAATATTGCCTGTCCTGCTGCTGTCCTAGCACTCAGGAGGGCCTGTTCATTTCCAGAAGAATGATTGATGACAGCAGAAACACGTTTGCTTTGGGTTTCAAGGTCAGGAGACAAAGTCTAGCTGGCATGCAAATAGTCCAAGCCAAAAAAAAGGAGCGTTTCTATTTTGATGTACGCGCTAAGTGTTGCGAATAAATCAAAAGTTCATGTTTTATGCTTTCAAACGACAACACTTGCAGCGAGGCTAAGAAATAATAGTATTTAAAACCATGGGATTTAAGAGGTTACTTAGCACTGCCCTCTGCAGCTCCGTGAGTTCCTGAACTGTGTATGCAGCGGGATCCCCGGGCACATCTCCCCGAGTGGCATTTCCACGTTGTGGGCACAGATACGCCCTCAAGAGAGAGAGAATCCACTGGTGTCCCTCTCCCCTGCCTGGGCTTTGAATTTTTAGTTTCCTCTCCTAGAAGAACACTTGGGGAAAGAGGGGGGAGAAGGAATCCTATCTTTGATTCAGCACCAAATTAAATTGCCTGGGATTTTACCTCTTGCAGTTATTGAGAACACAGCTCTGTTAAGTCAAAGACTGAAAGGAACTGGTAAATAATAGCACGTTGCCAGGAACGGAGCTGCTGTATTCAACAGGCTCACACATGTCACTTGTTTGTACCTTGTTATTCATGCTCTTGCTTGTATAACATGGTGATTGAGCAGTTCCTTTGAGTAAACGTGTGTCTATCTTCTTTACTGAGGCAGACACGGATGCACAAGGTCTCCTTGAGGACGTAAATTCATTTTCCTGTCTTTTCAGCAGAGTGGCTGATTTCAGTGTCATTAGCCGCTCCGCGCTGGAACTTCCTGGAGCCATTCATTGAGGTAAATGTCTAGGCAGGTGAAACTAATGTTTCTTTCCCAGCTAGGATGAACCAGTTCATTTACTGAAGCCAGACATATGAAGAGCAGTAGCCTACTTACTTCAGAGCCAAGAATTTTAAAAAAAAGAGGTAGCCAAGAGGCTACATTCAGCAAAATCAGCGCTGACCCGCCTGGAACACAGCCAGGTCTCACCGGGCCAGAATAAAACAAATACAGGACCCAAGCCTTAAAATGGCCTGTCAGCCAAAATCAGATTGGGCAGGTGAGGAGAAATGAGTTAGTAAAGAATGAAGGGATGGGATCATTAACCTCACTTAACATGGGCTTAAGAGGGCAAAAGACCCTGGCAAGTTAACGTAATACTAATTTTGGAGAAGTGTGAAGGTCACTGCCACAAAGGTTGCATTCTACTTGGAGTTTTGTGCTTGGGACCACAGGGCACTTCAATTCCTTTAAAGCCATTCCAAACTCTTGTGATTAATTTACAAGCCTTGATTTTGGGGGCAAATCTCACAGCCTGGCAGATGCTCCTGGTGAGGTCCTAACACATACTCACATGCGATTCTTAGGTACCCTGAAAACAGGAGGAAAGTTTCAATGAGAAACTTCCTCCTGCTTTTGTCTCCAGCCAGGCTGGAGTGTCACATTGTACAACTAAACCTGTCAGCGTGAAACACCCAGCTTGTTTTCTCTGCCAAGGACGTTATGGTAAACTTGAAAACAACTGGAATGTCTCCAGATTGCTGCTGTCCCAGCCAACCTCCCTCCACCATTCAATTGTGACTATTCTTAATAAATTATTTCTATGTCTTGGGTTTGATTAGTACTAATTGACTGTCAAAAATGCGGCTGAGTGCCCAGTCCTCTCTGCCGTGCCTAATGGGAAGGTGGTGTAAGAAAAAGAGTTCCTTTCAACGAGCTCCGGTCTCACCTCCACCTAAAGCATCAGTCCATCACCTCACAGGAGTCTCAGCCCCACAAGGTGGCCAGGGGTGCTGCAGCCAGGACCACAGCACCAGAGCACAGCAGCTACTGCTGTCCTTCATGCACACCTGTGGATGGAAGCCATGGTGAGGTGCAATTTGGTGTCCCATATTCCCAAACCCCACGTTGCTCAGCAGCTTCCTTCCAGTGACCCAACCTTTCCCGCTGCCTGGTTATTTTCCCCAGCTGCCATCAATGAGGGGGAATATGGGGTCCTTAAAATGCCCTCAAGGTCCTGCTTTTTGGACAAATCCAACCGGGCTCATTTGCAGTTGTTGCATCTATGAAAAATGCTGCTTTTTTTTTTCTGCAAACAGCTGGAACAAGTTCAATTGAATTTATATAAAGACCGGGTTTGTTTCTGAGCTGGTGACTCATGTCCTTGTCTATTTCTGATTAAATATTATCCCAGTAAATGGCATACACATTTTTTCCTATTTAATTGTCATGGCTGAAGGGATTTAATCTATGCACCAATTCAATAAAATGTTATCAACGGCTGGCCACACGAAATGCAATCAGAGTGCCACTGCACAGAGATGTGCACTCCTGACTTTGGGGGAAGG